>JAPMLY010001981.1:0-74192 GCA_026401115.1 Tetraselmis chui | reverse complement strand
GATGGTGGTCCCGGTGATGGGGGTGTTGTAAGTAATACCGCATACGTATTAGTTGCAGATAGCTACTGTAAGCTATTCTAGATATGATTAGTACATGTCTAGATCGGACATACCGATAAACTGTTTGACTCGGTACAGAGCTGTCGCTAGGCTACAGCTCTCACACTTCTGTTGTCCCGACACCACGCCTGTAGGCTGGTTGTCGCCTGTAACTGTTCCGTTTGCGGGACTGTGACTGTAACTACGTTTGCGTACGTTATCTTCCACACTAACTGTGTTTGCATGGTTCAATAGGTTATGGGCCCCCGCCTCACGTCACTCACGCGCGACAACCTGGTTCGGCGAGCTGCGATCGACAGCTCTCCCGCAGAAGGCAAGTTTCTATAGACACCTAGTACTTTCAACTTGTAGTCGGCGGTATCGCCAGTATAAACTGCGATTTTAAAACCCGCCACCACCCTCTTAAGTCAGCCACCCGCCGGAGATAGCCAGCCACCCACACCGACGCACTCGTCGTGTGTGGACAGGGTGCACACAGGTCCAAGCTGGAGAACGGGGGGGTGCACTGTCGGGTGAATACGCATCCACAGGTTGCACGCTAGCCGTAGCTTACCTTTTTTATTTTCATATTAGCTTAGCGACTAGGCCATCAGCGCAGCGCTCCACCTGTCCTGGCCTTGGCCTCGACTTGTGCCCCACACTGGGTGGAGGATACAGAGAAGGTGCTCTGAGACACCCCGGGGCTACAGGCCGAGGGGTCGGCGGGCATCAGGCCGTCTCTTTGCATACCGCTGTTAGGCACGAGTCCGGCTAGCGGTTTTTACCGCTGCCTGTTTTTAATCCAACCCTTTCTTTTTCGCCCTCTGTCGAAATGGCGCAGAAAAACCCGCCTGTTGCACCTGTTGATTCCCCTGACCCAGGCTCTCAGCAGAGCACTGTCGTTCAACCCCCGGACACTCTCGCACTGCTCGTTGCGCAAACGGCGCACTTAACAGCTCGCCTCGACTCGCAGTCGGCCGAGGGTGCTGTTGCTGCTGCGGGTGCTAATCCGCACCCCCCTGTAGCTCAGCGCCGCCACAATGCTCCCTTCGAACCCGTCCGGGACAGCCACAACGGTCACCCCCCGGACACTCTCGCACTGCTCGATGCGCAGGTGGCGCACTTAACAGCTCGTCTCGACTCGCAGTTGGCCGAGGGTGCTGTTGCTGCTGCGGGTGCTAATCAGCACCCGCCTGTAGCTCAGCGCCGCCATGATGCTCACACCGAACCCGTCCGGGACAGTCACGACGGCCACACCCTCCACCTGCAGAGCACTGTCGATACTACCCAGGGTGTCCTCGAGCTCCTCCGTGTGCAACTGACGCGCCTTGAAGCGTATCTCGACTCGCGGTCGGCCGCCATTGCTGCTCTCCCTGCTGCGGCTGCTATATCGCACCCCCCTGTCGCTCAGCGCCGCCACGATGCTCACCTCGGACACTTTCGGGACAGCCACGTCGTGCACACCCTCCCCCTGCTTGTGCATACCCAGCCTGGCTACGCCCCACAGGACGCACAGTCAGCCTTGTCTGCTGCTACCGCTGCAACTCCTGTTGGCGACCCCGCCGTCGCACAGCGCCGCCTCGATGCGCACCGCGAGCCCTCGCGCCCCAAACTCGTAGGTGAACACTTGCAACCTCCCCCACCACCCCCCAAATACCCCCCCGCTGATTCTACCCTACACCGCGACCCCTCCCATCACGACATCGCGGTTGAACAACTCCCGCCACCCCCCCCCCTACCCCCCCGTTGGATATGCCCCTCACCACCCCATACCTCTCATCCCGGAGGCGCCCTTTCACGGCGTCCCCCCCTCCCGTGACCACCCGAATTCGTACGCCCCGCCGTCACCCATGGCTGGCCGCTCTCCATTTCCCGGTGGCCCACCTCTACTCGTCCATGGACATCATTCTTCCCCAGCCCTGCGTGGCGACCACACCCCCCGTGGCCGTCGTCGCCCCACCGTTGACCCCATAGTCATCGGGCGACCGACACACGCAACCCCCGACTTTGACCCAGACGTCCACCCCAGTCTCTTGGGCAGCCCCCACTACGCCCCCGTCTGCACGCGCCCCGCTGTCTCCCCGGTCTTGCGCAGCCTTGGCTCCGCCCAAGCCTCACCCACAGAGGCACATTGGCGCGCTCTGCAAAAGGTCCTCCGCTCCCTTCATGGCACCATTTACATGCGCCTGACGTTGGGGGGGGGCTGGACCACAGCCTCCAACTCACAGGCTTTGCCGACGCTGCCATGCTCACCAAACTCCTCCCAAGACCTGCACTAGCAAGACACCGAAGTGCGATCATTGGAGGACAAGACCCAATGCAACGCTTCATCCCGTAGCTACCTGCAGGGGGAGTGTTGTAAGTAATACCGCATACGTATTAGTTGCAGATAGCTACTGTAAGCTATTCTAGATATGATTAGTACATGTCTAGATCGGACATACCGATAAACTGTTTGACTCGGTACAGAGCTGTCGCTAGGCTACAACTCTCACACTTCTGTTGTCCCGACACCACGCATGTAGGCTGGTTGTCGCTGTAACTGTTCCGTTTGCGGGACTGTGACTGTAACTACGTTTGCGTACGTTATCTTCCACACTAATTGTGTTTGCATGGTTCAATAGGGGGAGTTGAAGATTTCCCCCAGGAGTTGTCGGAGGTGGAGTCCCTCCTTGGTGGCGTCGGCCGCAGAGTAGTACTCGGCTTCACACGTGGATTGAGCCACACAAGTCTGTTGTTTGGACTTGTAACTGACTGGCCCGCGTCCGAGGGTAAAGAGATAGCCGGAGCGAGACTTGCGGGTGCTGCTGTCGTTGGCCCAATCAGCGTCGGCAAAGCCTGTGAGTTGGAGGCTGTGGTCCAGGCCCCCCCCCAACGTCAGGCGCATGTCGATGGTGCCATGGAGGTAGCGGAGGACCTTTTTCACAGCCTGCAAGTGTGCCTCGGTGGGTGAGGCTTGGGCAGAGCCGAGGATGCTCAACGCCGTGGAGACATCGGGGCGTGTACAAACGGCGGCGTACTGGAGGCTGCCTAGGAGGCTGGGGTAGACGACCTTGGCCACTCGTGTGAGAGAGGGCGAGTGCAAGTGTGCAAGGCCGGCGAGGAAGCCCGGGCCATCGGAAGGGACGACGGCTTAGAGTCGGACATGCCGTACTTGGCGAGGATGTCGCGCAGGTACTTGGACTGGTCCAGCGAGATTGTGCGCGTGGAGCGGTCGCGGGTAATGTGCATGCCGAGGAGTTGGGAGAGGTCGCCTAGGTCCTTGATCTTGAACCGTGCTCCGAGTTGGGCTTTGAACGATGCGAGCCAAGTGGCATCATTGCACGCCGCGGGAATGTCATCGACGTACAGGGCGATCATGGCGAAGACGTGGCCGGTGCGGAAGATGTAGATGCACGGGTCGGAGACGCATTGTTGCCATCCATGGTCGACGAGCCATGCACGAAGTAGCATGTTGAACTCGCGGGGGGACTGCTTAAGGCCGTAGAGGCAGCGCTTGAGGTGACAAACCTTGGACGTTCCATCGGTGAAGCCGAGGGGCTGGCGGATGTACACATCCTCCCGGATGGGGGCGTAGAGAAACGATGTGTCGATGTCAAGCTGGCAGAGTTCAAGGTCGCGGGCGGCTGCGATGGTTAGGAAGAGACGCAGGCTGGCCATGCGGATGGCCGGGGAGAAGGTCTCCGTGTAGTCCAGTCCAGCGCGTTGACTGCACCCCTTGGCGACGAACCGCGCTTTGAAGCGGGAGACGTCGCCGGCTGTATCCGACTTGACTTTGAAGATCCACATGCTGTTAACCACCATGCGGCCTGGGGGGAGGTCCACAAGGTCCCACGTGCCATTGTTGATTAGGGAGGAATACTCCTTTTGCATAGCGGCTTGCCATTGGGGGCCTTGGGCGCTGTCCAGTGCAGCCCGGTAGGATTTTGGTTCCACACACTCTCGGGCGGAGAGGAGGGCGACGGCAGTAGGGGACGTGCCGGCAGGTGTGTGGGGGGGACCCGTGACAAGGTCGGGGACGTGAGGGTGCTCAAATATGTCCTCTTGAGCTTTGCCTTGTTCAGGATCACAACACGCCGTTACGAGGGTTGGTGGGTAGTCGGACAAGTGGGCAACCATATCGCCGTAGCGAATGGGGTGGTAGCGAAGCCGAGCATGGCGAGGGGCTGCCGGGGGGGGTAGGGGTGTGGGTAATGTGAGGTCAATGGCGTGGGACAGGGGTGAGTCTGCGGGTACGTCGTCCGAAGAGTCGGTGATGGCCGAGTCGACGGAGGGTTGTGTGTCGAAGCCAGGGGTGTCTTCCTGAAAGACAACATGTACGGAAGTGGTGATACGACGCGTTTCCGGATTGTAGACACGATACCCGGGTGCGTCAGGGGGATAGCCCACCATGACGCCGCGAAATGCTTTTTCACTGAGTTTCCGACGTTGTTTGTCGGGGACCTTGGCGAAAACGGCGCAGCCGAAGACGCGGAAATTGGAGGCGTTGGGCACCGACGACGTAAGGAGTGTGAGGGGGACGCCACCATTAGGTCCGACCGAGCGACTGTACGTGT
The DNA here is from genome assembly GCA_026401115.1 of Tetraselmis chui. Classification (NCBI taxonomy): domain Eukaryota; kingdom Viridiplantae; phylum Chlorophyta; class Chlorodendrophyceae; order Chlorodendrales; family Chlorodendraceae; genus Tetraselmis; species Tetraselmis chui. The sequence continues at coordinate 69,597 of JAPMLY010001981.1, read as the reverse complement.
GGCTGCGAAGGTACACAATAGTGCTGACAGCGCACGACCATATGGAGTTGGGAACGGCCATGTTGTGGAGCATCGCCGATGCATTGTCCCGGATAGTGCGCCAGGGACGTTCGGCCTTGCCGAGCATGTGGTGGGCGTATGGGGCAGAGAACTGCACCCCGACGCCGAGGTGTGCGCACATCCGGCGAGTGACAGCAGCTTCAAACACAGAGTCTGAGTCAAATTTGAGGACCGGTGCGAACGCGCCCGTCTGGGAGTGATGGCGGGCATGCAGGTGTTTGATGTCCAAGAGGATGGTTTCCAATTCCGAACATGCGTCGTCTTTAGACTTAAGGAACCGCACCCACATGTAGTTGGTGTGGTGGTCGATGACGAGCAAGCAGTAACGGAGGCCATGTGGGGAGGGGACATTGACCGGGCCCCATAGGTCAGCTGACAGGGTGAGGAGGGGGTGGGATGGCTTCGCGCAAGCGGCTGTGTTGCGTGGTACAGCTGTGGCTTTGTGAAGTAAGCAAGAGTCGCAAGAAATTTTGGTTACATCGCTAGCTAACACAGGGCTAGTCGGGACACCGTGATTATGCTGGGCCTGGAGGCTTTGCATGTTGAGGTGGCCAAAGCGACGGTGCCACAGGACGGGATCACACTGGGCAGTAAGGGCAACTTGAGGTGAGGAGTCAAGTTCCGCCGGTGCGGATGGGCTGGAAGGGAGGTCGGGTTGGTGGGGAAGGAGGTAGAGACCGTTTCCGGACGGTTCTAGCACACCCATGCCTGTGGGTACCAAAAGCAAACCAGTGTCAGAGTTGGAGGGGAGGATGAATTCACATCCGCTGTGAGTTTGCATCAAGCTGACACTAAGTAGTCTGCCGATACGTTGTGCGGAGCGAGATGATAGGTCAGGGGTGTAGAGTGCATACACAGTGCGGTGAATGAGCTGGCCAGAGGCAAGTCTGACAGAAATCCGCACTGAGCCACTGCCCTTAACGTCAACGCCGACACCGCCCACGCGAGAGGGAGCGGAGGGGGGCGTGAATTTGACGAAGTCATCTCGGAACGCGGTGAGGTTAATCGAGCAGGCGGAATCAACGACCCAAAACTTTGACAGGTTACGACCCGGGGCGAGGGAAGAGGAGAATGCCACAGAGCTGAATGGGACACTCACCTCGTCGTCATCGTATTCATCAGCGCAGGCCTCGAGGGTGGGTAGGCAGTCGGTGTCATCGGCGGGGGCGTCGTCGGCAGGGACGTCGCTCAGCAGCGCAGCGTGAGCAGAGGGGGTGCCGTCGGCGGCGCCGTACTTCTGAACTGTCAGCCTACGCTTGGCGAGATTCCACTTAAGGATAGCGTCATCCGTGGCAGTGCAGGCGGACATGAGATGGTTGAGGCTGCCACAAACGCCACACTTGTTGGGTCGATGGCCGCGAGGGTTACGGTGTGGTGGGCCTCGACCGCTGTGCGAGCCGCGGCCCGCAGCGACGAACGCGGAGATGGGAGGGGGTGATATGGCCGGAGCGGGAGTGTCCGGGGCAGGGTCGTCGTCCATGTTGTGCGCAAGGTGGAGAATGCTAGCCATCACTTCATCAGCCGACATGATGTAGTCCGTGTCAAAGGCGTTGATGACGCATTGCTTCGCCTGACCGTGTGGGCCGCTGCTGGAAATACCGCGCAGCATGAGGAGACCGAGGTGGTGGGGGTGGATGGCAACGGAGCCATCAACCAATTGGCATGTGTCGTTGTAGTCGTCAAAGGTCTGGCGCATGTAGTGGACATAGTCACTGAGTGACTGACCATGGCGCTGTCTGACCGTCAGGTTGTCCAAGAGGGACAAGGAGCGAGCAAAAGACCGGCAGTCGAGGCGTTCACACAGGATGTCCCACGCGGCAGCGGCGCAGTCAGGGCGGGCTGGAGAAACGCATTTCATCGCTTGGTCAGCGCGCTTATTCGCGCTGGCTGCATGGAGAAGCAGCGTGTAGGCGTAGTGTTGCGCTTGTTCGTCGAGCCAAACGCCGGAGTCGCGTATGGCCAGCTGTGGAATGAGGTATGCGGCCTTGATGGAGAGGAAATTAAGGAAGGTCCTCTTCCATTGCTTAAAGTCCGTGGTCGGACCCATGACGGGGACCGACATCTTCATGGACCGGTTGAGGGCGTCCTTGTCGAAGCCAAGGGCTTCGTGTGCCGCCCGGCCGATGACCACCGGGTCAATAGTGGGGCGACGACGGCCACGGGTGGCGGGGTCGCCATGTTGGACTGGGGGAGAGTGCCGGCCATGAAAGGGAGGAGGTGGGCCACCGGGAAAGGGAGAGCGGCCGGCCATGGGACGCGGCGGGCCGTACGAGTGCGGGTGGTCACGGTAGGGGGGGACGAGGTGAGGGGGCGCCTCCGGGATGTGAGGGCCGGGGTGGTGAAGGGCATATCCAGCGGGGGGGAAGGGGGGAGGTGGTGGGAGGTGATCAACCTGGAGGGCGTGACGCGAGGGGTCGTGGTGCGCATCGGCACGCGAGGGTTCGCGGGGCGCATCGTGACGGCGTTGTGCGACTGTGGGGTCGCCAACAGGAGTTGCAGGAGGAGCAGCAGCAAAGACTGTTTCTGCGTCCGGGTGGACGTATCCAGGCTGGGGAAGTTCAAGCAAGGGGAGGGGGTGTACGTCGTGGCTGTTCCGGACGGGTTCGAGCTGAGCATCGTGGCGGCGCTGAGTGAAAGGGGGGTGCGGATTAGCACCCGCAGCAGCAACAGCAGCAGCCTCGGCCGACTGCGAGTCGAGACGAGCTGTTATGCGCGCCACTTGCGCAACGAGCAACGCGAGAGTATCCGGGGAGTGATCGAGGTTGCTCTGTTGAGAGCCTCAGTCAGGGGAGTCAGGAGGTGAAACATGCGGAGTTTTCGGCGCCATTTCGACAGAGGGCGAAAAAGAAAGAGCGGAATAAAAAACAGGCAGCGGTAAAAACCGCTAGCCGGACTCGTGCCTAACAGCGGTTTGCAAAGAGACGGCATGATGAACGCCGACCCCTCGGCCAGTAGCCCCGGGGTGTCTCAGAGCACCTTCTCTGTATCCTCCACCCACTATGGGGCACAAGTCGAGGCCAAGGCCATGACAGGTGGAGCGCTGCGCTGGTGGCTGAGTCGCTAAGATAGTATAAAAATAAAAAAGGTAAGCTAGGGCTGGCGTGCAACATGTGGATGCGTATTCACCCGATGGTGCGCCCCCCCGTTCTCCAGCTTGGACCTGTGTGCACCCTGTCCACACACGACGAGTGCGTCGGTGTGGGTGGCTGGCTATCTTCGTCGGGTGGCTGACTTAAGAGGGGTGGTGGCGGGTTTTAAATTGCAGTTTATACTGGCGATACCGCCGACTACAAGTTGAAAGTACTAGGTGTCTAGATAAACTTGCCTTCTGCGGGAGAGTTGTCGATCGCAGCTCGCCGAACCAGGTTGTCGCGCGTGAGTGACGTGAGGCGGGGGCCCATAACCTATTGAACCATGCAAACACAGTTAGTGTGGAAGATAACTTACGCAAACGTAGTTACAGTCACAGTCCCGCAAACGGAACAGTTACGGCGACAACCAGCCTACATGCGTGGTGTCGGGACAACAGAAGTGTGAGAGCTGTAGCCTAGCGACAGCTCTGTACCGAGTCAAACAGTTTATCGGTATGTCCGATCTAGACATGTACGAATCATATCTAGAGTAGCTTACAGTAGCTATCTTCAACTAATACGTATGCGGTATTACTTACAACAGGGTGTTGTCGGTGAAGTTTGTCGAATTAAGCCCAGAAATTCCCGGGAAATTGTTTGAGCTACACACGTCATTCTGAGCGCCACGCTTGGGCAATGCTCAAGCGCTCATACCAAGCTGCATACTTCTCCGTGTTCCACATAACCGTACTTTGGGGGGCTTTTTGGAGGGGGTTTGGAGGCGTGGATGCCGTGTTCAATGCGCGAGGTTTGGTTTGCGGGTGCGTGAATAGAGCACGGAAGTTCACGCCGCTGGCATGAGTGATTTTTTGGAAAGCAAGCGAGCAAAAACGCACATGACGCAGGTTTGGATAAACACTGCACGCTGTAAACATGCGAGGGCGATTGGCTTAGGGGAGGGGCGAGGTCCAACTTGGCCGTTAGGGACGCATCACGTTGACGGTGGTGTTTGGAATGCTTGGGTATGTGCTTGTGCCAACCACACCCGCCCTACGCGTGGCACGCGTCGGGAATAAGGCTCGGAGGTCAATAGGAATGAAGAATTGGTAAACATATATCGACAAACCCCGCACAAATCGCCTCAGGATGTGAGCCGACTTCGATGGGTGTTGCTTGGCACTGCGGCTCAGCTGTGCCGGAATAATTCGTAAATTACAATAATTCATAACAAATTGATTTCTGGGTTTTCTAACTCTGGAGTAGGTGCGTTCGACGCGCATTGAAAAGACAACAAAGCGTGTAAATTGATTCGAAACTCGCGGGGCGACTGTTTCGGGCCGTATAGGCGGCGGCGGGTGGCAAATTTTCGACGTGCCGTCGTTGATCCCCAAAGATTGTCTGATTTGGACACCCTCTTTGATAGGGGCGCATAAGAAGGTGGTGTCTATGTCAAGAACCCCAAGCTCAAGGTCGTGCGCGGCGGCAGCGCTGAAGAAGATGCGAAGGCTCCCGAGGCGGATGACCGGCTAAAATGTCTCGATGTAGTCGATGCTTTCGCACTGGCTGCACCCCTTTTCAACAAAGCGAGCCTTGTACCGTGAGACGGCACCCGGAGCGTCGGTTTTTACACTGTGAACCCACATATTGTTGACGACTCGACGTCATTCATGCAAGGGAACAAGGTCATGGGTCTAGTTGTGGGTCGTGGAGTCGAATTCAGGTTGTATGGATTTTTGCCGGTCCACGGACTATGGGCTTACCATAGCGTCTCGGTAAGACCCCGGCTCGTTGGCTGACAACAAAGCGATGGGAGCGGTCGGAGTCTCAGAGGACTCATGGCGGCGGTGAGCGACCATCACACAGAAGTCGGGGAGCGGCACAAAGTCATGTGCATCCATATCATATCAGGTGAAAAGCGGTTGGTGACGCACAACAGAGGGACTGTGGACACGTGAGCCACGAAGTCGTCAAGGCGGGCATGGGACCGCGTAGGCGTGACGGTATGTCCATGCCATGCAATGGGGCAGCCTCGTTCTCGTAGTCAGCATGAGTTGGCATGCACAAGATGGCGGGAATGGAACACCTCCACCCGCAGATATTTGGCATCATCCGTGTCATGCAGTCTATCCTCATTGACTCCCAACACCGGTTTTACTCCCTGTCTACCACACCCTCCCTCTCCCCTTCCGATGAACAGTTTCAGCTCAGTGGCATGTTGGACACAGATTTTCATGCACACGACCCCGATGCGTCCTCTTCCTCCGGCGACTGCCCTCCTATTCCTTACCCCACTTCTGAGTATGGCTCCCCCTCCGCATACAGCGTCTCATTTTCTTCCACTCCCACCGCTCTCCGCATTGTTGATGCCGGTGCCAACGTAAGCCTCGAAGCGCATCGCTCCGCCTTTCTTAAAGGCACCTACACCCGCCTTCGCAATTCCGTCCATGTCAAAGGTCTGGACGTCCACATTCACGGCTATGGCCTCGTAGATCTCCACCTAGCCTATCAAGATGGCCACACCCGCCGGATCAACATCCGGGCTGCTCATGCCCCAAACATTGTCCAACGCGGCGCTCCGAGCATCGTCTCTCAAGAGCACCTCCGCAAGAGGCACAAGATCAGGTTCCATTATCTTGCCGTTGGCGAGCCTCCTGCCACTGATCAACACGGGGGCTTCATCCTCGTCATGCATAATCAACTCCCTCACCTTCAAACCCTTCCGGGTGAGTTCACTTCCCTCATTGCTTATAAGGGGTCCGGCCCTGCTTCTAATGACACCACTTTGTGGCATCAACGCCTTGGTCACCCTGGCAGGGACACCGTGTACCGTGACGCTCGCTCTACACAGCGAGGACATCACAGAAGCGAAGTACGACAGCCACGTTCCACATTTGTCTTGTAAACCTTGCATTTTAGCGAAACTACACCATGCGGCTGTCAACACCAAACTAGGCTCCAAAGCCACTGCTTGCTTTCATGCCTATAGCTCTGACATCTTCGGCCCGCTCAAAGAGACCGGGCCGGGGGGAGCCAAATACCTGCTCGGTGTAATAGATCATTTCTCGAATTATACTTGGCTCCTTGCACTCCCGTCCAAAAAGGCAGTTGTTTCTACTCTTTCCTCTCTTCTCACTGACTTCCGGAACTTGCACTCTCGCCTATATCCACATCGTGTTTCCGACCGACCATCAAGTTCGATTGTGATCCCAATTATCTCGATGTTGCCTGTCGCACCATGGTCTCGTCATTGGGTTTCAGTGCTCAGTTCACGGCCCCGTATACACACAACCAACTCGCCAAAATGGAACGTCAGTGGGCTTCCCTCGCGGACTCCGCCACTGTCATGATGCAACACGCCAATTGCCCTTCAAAGTATTGGGGCCTTGCCATGCGCGTGGCTGTTTACCTTCGCAACAAACTTCCTACGCCAGCCGCCTCTGGTGGCTCGGGTGGCGTGCCCTATTGTGTTCTTCATGGCGCCCATGCTGACCTCTCTCACCTCAAGGTTTTCGGATGCTCCGCATACCTCCGTTTGGATCTCCGTTTGGCCCGGAGAGGGGTGCGCTCGCAGGCCCGTCGGCACCTACCTCTACCTCCACGCGATGGGCGCTGGTAACCCTGTAGCCGTGCAAGGCCTCGCACGGTAGGGGGCTAAACGAGGTACCGACAGCTGCGATCCGCGGGATCAGTAGCTGTCGGAAAGCCCGGTACGGAGGGTTTTGGAAAAAACATAATGTCCGTACACCGGCACAGGAATCTCCCGCTCGGCCAGTCCGATATGTCTTTTCCGCGACTAAATACTCGCAGACATTCTCCCGACGATGGGGCGGGGGCGGCGTTTGCGAAATATTTTTTGGCGAAGAAGGGTACGGACGGATCGGCGGAGGGACGAGGGTGTTGGAGCTGGCGGCGGAGAGCTGGGAAGCAGCGCTATGGCACGGCGCTCGCTAGCAACCGCCAGCCATGCGAGAGACTTAAGTCTCCCTTGGGGGCGAGGCCTGATGCTACGCCGGAGGTGGGCCGCAGCCGGAGGAGCGGCACGGTTTGGCGGCGGCGGTCCTTTGGATCACCCGCCGCCGGAGAAACCCGGTACGGGGGGGTTTTGGAAAAAATCCCGTACCCACCATTTTTGAGGACCGGCGACTCGATCCCTGTGTTCTTCCAACCCCTTCGCTAGTCGGTACCCCGTTATCGATAGGCTGCCTCAGGCAGTGTGCCTAGGGTTATCGTAACGGCACACTGCTCATAAAGGCGGCCCCCTAACAACGTAAACCACCGGGGGAGGGTAAGGACGGCCACAGCGCGATCAAACAGGTGCTGGAAATAGACGGAACAAGGACATGGGACATGAGAAAATCTGGCTCGGAGGCAAGAGAGCCAGCCGGACATCGTCTGCAGCCTAGTTATTTTCCCTTCTCAGCCCCCGAAGGAGGAGAGAAGACTCGGCTAGGTGGCGCGCTGCGTCGGGAGGAGCAGCTAATACCTCGGGCGGGGTTGAGCACGGATCGAGACGGGACCGACGACGACATGTGCGAAGGGGGTTTTCCACCTGCCTTTCCCCCTTAGTTGGCTCCGGTACAACCGGAGTCGCACAAGAGCCGAGGTCATGCAGGTTCGACTCGACCAGCTCAAGCTGAACAACCTTGTTGATCACCGACCCCGCAGCGGCTGGAGCAGGCCGAGTATCGTGGAGACTAGCGACACTTTTATATTTCATACTGTACCCCAAAAAAATACGTATAGATCAAAAATTAATAAATACATGGTTACCTGTATGTTTTGGACGGTATCGTCATTGCCAATGGAGAGGTTGGGATTAGTGGTTTACGGTCTACTCCGCATATAAGTCCAGTTAGGCGTTGAACGGGGGGCCCCAGAGATAGCAGCCGGTTTATACTGGTATTGTTGTAAACAATTTCATTTCATAAGCACTATGCACACGGTCCTCGCCATCGCCGCCAACCGAAACATGTACATGCACTCCGCGGATATCGAGACGGCGTTTCTAAATGCCGACCTCCAAGAGGAGATTTACATGCGTCAGCCCAAAGGGGTAGAGGATGGGACACCTCGGGTCATGCGATTGCTTAACAGTATCTACGGTCTGAAACAAGCGTCGCGTGAGTGGTACAAACCGTTCCACCGGACCCTATCTTCCCTTGGGCTCAAGCGAGCGACTTCCGGCACCAGCCTTTACACTATGAACCATCAAGTACATGGTATATGCATTATTCTACTGTACGTGAATGACCTTCTGATCGTCTCAGACTCACTCGAGTGGATCACATCCGCGAAGCGGGCTATCGGGGAACAATTCCGCATGATAGACTTTGGTGAGGCTAAGTTTATTCTCGGAATGGACATTGTCAGGAACCGGGAGGCTGGCACCATCAGCCTTTCCCAAGAACAATATACCAAGGAGATCCTAGAAAAGTACGGCATGTTGGAAAGCACACCCTCCAAGATGCCTATGGCTCCCACGCACTACCGAGATGGAGAGGTCGCATCCGACCAAGACAAAGAGGCCTTGTCACCACCGGAACACGAGATTTTCCGTGCCATCCTCGGGTCAGTGAACTTCCTTTGCATGTGTACAAGACCGGACATTGCATTTGCGGTGAGCGTCATCAGCAGACGGCAAACCGCTCCCACGCAACTGCACATGAAGCAGCTCAAACGACTGCTCCGCTACCTCAACGGAACAAGGCCAATGGGAATCACTTACGGACGGCCATCTCAGGATAATGCGAACGACATCAAAGTGGTCTCGGACTCCGACTGGGCAGCAGACACGACTACGAGACGATCGCAGTCAGGAGAAGTAGTTATGCTCAATGGTGGGGCGGTCAGCTGGACTTCCAAGCAACAAGAGGTAGTTACTCTCTCTACCACGGAAGCGGAGTATGTGGAAGTGAGCCGGGCCGGTCAAAGTGCCGTACACTTTCGGCAACTCATGCACGATGCCCACCAACGGCAGCGCGGCCCCACGACAGTCTACGAAGACGAGGGAGCCGTAAAACTCGCCAACAATCCTATGGCTTCGAACAGAGCGAAGCACATTGACATCAAGCACCACTACATTCGTGAACTCGTGGATGCAAAGACTGTCGCAGTTGTGTCGGTTGGCACGACAGACATGTTGGCGGATGGATTGACGAAAGCATTGCCGGAGCCGAAACACACCATGATCTTCAAGCGTTGCATGGGAGCGAAGCCAAGTCGAGAGAAGTTGTTTACATTACTGGCTAATGATCTAGAGGGGCTATTGTAGTACATCTTATAAGTACATTTACGTCCACAATTATCGGTTATCTGTGAACGTTATTATCTGTGAATGTGTATAGTGACATGTATAGTGACCTAGGCAAGCGCTATACAAGCAGCAGTCATGCGGGCTGCTACGCACTCTTTCTGTATAAACCATCACACACAGCGACTCGGCGCCTGCTCCAGCCGACTCACCCCTGCACTCACCCATGCTCCGATAACAGCGTCAAGCTATTTGCTTCTATTGTCATCACGGCAGTATAGGTACCACTGCATTTTCGTATTTTCCCGGACAGCACAGAGTTACTCTTCTTAGCATGTTATCTCCTCTTAAGCCGATATTCACATTAGACATGCGGTACACGGCTCGCGAGCCATGTACCGAAAATATCAAAAATACAGGTATTCACATTACGGTACACGGCTCGCGAGCCGTGTACCGGCCAAATAGGAACATGGCTTGAGCAAATAGGAACACGGCTTGAAGGCCAAGCCGTGTTCCTATTTGCCCGAGCCGTGTACCGGGAGGAGGTACACGGCTCTAGAAACTAGTACATTATACAGTGTATCCCGTTCCTCGCGTCGCGCGGGGCTATTCCCCCCTGTAGCGGCAGTATAATCGCTACGCAGTATCGCTACGCAGTATCCCACCACCTATAGCCCCGTCTAGCATCGCTAGCACAATCCGCCCGTTATACCTCGGAGAAAACGTTCCGAAGAGGGGGGCGCGCAAGCCGGAAGCTGGCAATGGACAGAGGCAGATAAGTAAGTTACATCAAAGTGGCTGGACATCAAGGCGGAAGTTGCGGGCGTGATCTTTGAGGTACCCGCCCGCCTTGCCCACCTTCCCGACTTGTCACAACCCGACTCGCGAACTTTTGTATATGACTCTACCCCACCCGCTTGAGGTTGCTGGCGAGTTCTTGGACGGTGAAGGGAACCCCCTTTCTACTTTGGTCGGGAGCAAGTGGTCGACAGGTGGTCGGGAGGGCGTGACGGTAGCGGAGAGCGCTTGGGATGCACTTGGCCGGGCAAGTTCCCGGTACCAATCCGGCCCGCGGGAACGGAGACTACCTTCGAGGAGCGCGGGATAAAAAAAAAGCACGGTGCAGGACGGAGGCGGCTCTAGTAGGAGGGAGTTCCGGCGAGTGGGCGCGTAGGCGATTTTCGCAAGCGTCTAATACAAAAATAGCGGTTGTTGTGAGGGGGTAGAGCTTGAGTGTACGCCACCGCAAAGACACAACAGGATCACCAAACTTAAGCTGTAAATAGCTGTGTCGTTATACTTATGTTTGGGAAACTGATGCAACACACACACACACATACACACACACACACACACACACACACACACACACACACACACACACACACACACACACACACGCGCGCGCGCGCGCTTGCGCGCACATGCACACTTCTTCTACTTGTGCAGCTGCTGTTTTTCTTTATAAGTATATGCTTCTACTTCAACATATGTTATAGTTGTTGTTGTTGTTGTTGTTGCTGTTATTGATGCACACAGAGACACACATACACACACAACGAGAGAGAGAAAGAGAGAGTGTTACATGCACACACACACACACACACACACACACACACACACACAAATACACACACAGCGAGCGAGAGAAAGAGAGAGTTACATGCACACACACACACACACCTTGAGAGAAAGAGAGAGAGCCACACACACACACACACAGGCACACATGCACAAATACACACACAGCGAGAGAGAGAAAGAGAGACAGAGAGAGATTTCCATGCGCACACACACACACACACACACACACACACACACACACACACAGAGACGCACACACACATGCACACTTGTTTTACTTGTGAAGCTATCGTTTTTATTCATTATTTTATGCTTCTACTTCAACATCTATTATTGCTGATGTTGTTGATGTTGTTGATGCACACAGAGACATACATACACACCCGCGTGCACACACACACATAAATTCACACAAAGAGAGAGAGATAGAGAGAGGGGCACACAGAGACATACACCCCCCCCCAGCCACACACAAAAACACACACGCTATCGGGCTCTCGCAACAACGGTTGCCTGATGAGTTGGCAATACGTATGCGCGCTCGTGCACGGGCAAACGACTGTTTTGAATGCACTGTTCGCGCAGAAAGAATGGTTACTTGTAAGTTGTTCAGCTCAGCTAGACGGCAGTCTATTTCGGGTCCGACGGGCTACGCGGTTGTACGCCGGAAGACGCATCACGCATCCACTTATATGTCACAACCAGCCTCTCAGTGGCTGGTTGCTAGTCAAAATCTCTCATGGGAAGCGTTCAATGAGTGAAAAGTGCTGGTAGTTATGTAAGCAAACTACAGTGGAGCAGTCGCTATGCGGGGATTGAAGGAAAGAAGTTACAATGTGGAATATCCTGTCACCGCCCTCCATTGCACTGGGCTTAAATAGGTTTCAGCCCAGACTAATCACGCCTGCAAGCTACGCTTACGTGTCAGGCGTTGGTGTGGGTCTGACCGTATGACTTTACTATGTGTGCGGGAGAGTGCGTGCGCGTATATGTTGTGACCTTATGCGAGCGTGTGTGTGTGTGATCGCGTGTGTGACCGGGTGCGTATGTATGCGTGCGTCTGTGTGTATGTGTGGCCGTGCGTGTGTGTTTACTTGCACCAGTACGCTGAGGTTGCGCTCCCGGCGGAGGGGTCCGTACCCATCACCACATCTGGCGCGGGCGGAACGGCATTCACGAGTGCCGCCAAGCCGAAAATCAAGGCCACGGCCCATACAAGGGTGATGCGCCTCGGATCCAGCATCGTGGAACGGGCGCGGGTGCGGTAAGGTGTTGGTGAGAGAGAGTGTGCTGGCGGGATGACTGCGCAGAAAAGGTTGTAGGATAATAAGCCCGATACAAAGCCCGTATGTACTGCGGTCCGAGCCGTGTACCGGCCTAATGTGAATACCAGAAAGCGCGAGGAACACGGCTCGTGTTTTTTTTGTCCCGCGAGCCGTGTACCGGCCGAGCCGTGTTCCTACGAGCCGTGTACCTTTTTTTTAATGTGAATATCGGCTTTATAGATAGTTATTTTCTTGATACTTTTTTTAAGATACAGGTACTCACAAAATCCGGTACGAATAAAACGCATCTGACAGGACCTGTAGCAGTGTACACGTACCCTGGCCTGATGCATATTGCACATGATGTGCGGATGCTTATACGTGCTGATGTCATATGTATCTACACTACAGCATCCGCGTAGCAGCTGCTAACCTCAGTAAAATGACGTCAGCATAGGATGTAGCCCGAAGCGATACGCGATAAGCGAAAAGATGAGGATCGATGTAATCCATGCACTGTACCTGTACTTTATGACGAATAACGTAAAACTAAGAAAAAAAAATCAAAGTCAAGCTCGACCTGTACCAGTTCACAGTACTTTCCCAGATGTTATTTTTGCTATCTGTCGGTACCGAGTAAAGTTTATAAGACTTCATCGTCCCGATGTGTTTTCTTTATCTTTGTCTTTTCTCAACCAGGGTGTGACGATGATGTTACAACCATGATGTTAGGGTTTCTCTCCCTGCTTGTCTCTCTTACCTTTACACAGTTCAAGGCCGGTTCTTAGGTGAACTTTGCCACCATCCGCGAAAGATGAGATGATGTTATACACTAAACTGTATGTTAAAACTCATCACGAGTCGCACACAAGTATAATATCAAGATTAGCGCTGTTTCATACGCGCGACTTTGTGGTAAGATTGATTTGAATTTAGAGGTTTGCATATCCAATATCATGTGTACGGGACAGTAACTCTAGCGGTTACTGTTACCGTTAATATCGGCGCGTCCCACCAGCAGGACATCCACCTTGCCCGAGCAGTCAGACGCAGCCAACGACCAACGACTTCCCCAACGGTCAGCTCTAGCTAGCCCGTGCCTTATAAGCCGTAGCTAGCCACGAGCCTAGGCACTCTCTGCTTTCGCGCTCAGCCAATCTAGGCTTCGCGCGAATGCAGTCTCGACTCTAGTAGTCGAGTAGGGTGTCAGTTTTACCTTTTCGTCCCATGCGCACTCGAGCGTCACGCGACACTTCCCCCCGTTCAGCTACGCAGTTCCCCAACATGCGACCCGAGCAGTCTACATCCGCCGCAGCGGCCGACCCTCACGCTACCTCACTCGAACAACGCACAGCCGAACAGATTCGTACGGCAGTTTTAGCATCGGAACAACGGATTACTGAGCAGTTTTTGGCGGCTAACGCTGCCTTACTCGCACAGCTCCAGCAGTCGACGGCTACACCTGCTACTACCAATCAACATCAGTCCATTCCCGCCGACGCAACAGCGACGGAGGGTGGTAAGGCGGCCCCCGAGCCACCTATTGACCTGCTCGACGACGAACCCGACCCCTCCGCGGCCGAGTTCGTCGACTTCACCTACTACGGCGAAGTCATCCCGGCCGGCCTCGAACGTCCCCCTCGAGACGTCGAGGAGCCACGTTTGTGGACTCTCACGGACAACACCGCCCGGGCCCTAAGCGACAAACGCACCCAAGCGGCGTACGACGAGTACCTACACATCGGGTGCTATGCCTTCTTCGACAGTTGCGCCAACGCGGCAATTGGCGAGGCTTTGGACACGTTGTCGCACGGCCCACCTCTACCTACAGAGCAGGCGGCAGCGATTGCCCTCATCCGAGCGGGTCATCGCACCCACACAGCGATGGAGGAGGCCGCCCGTACTCGATTGGGCTACCTCCGCCTCACCAAGGGCGGACAAACGAGCACAGATGCGGACCGCGTATTCGCCGAATTGGCACACGAGCGCTTCTGCCGACCGCGTCCTACCGCGGTCTCCGGCACATTGGACGCGCTACGCCAAGCGTTCATCGACCGCACGCTTGAAGTCAGCTTACACGCCGCCAGCAAAGCCGCCGCCGGCGCCGCTTTCGCAAAAGTCACGCCGGACAAGCCTACCGGCCCCGACGCTCGAACCCGCAAAACCGCCGCCGACAAACGCAAGGCCGCCGCGGCAGCAGCAGCCGCGGCACGAGCCGCTCCACCCCCCAAGCCGACCGACTCGGCTAAAACCCCAAGCAAGAAATGATGGTGTGGCCCGCCGCGCCGATTCCTGCTCCCCGACATCTTCCTTCATGCGCCACCGCGTACGTCGAAAATGGCGGGAGTGGGAGCGCATCGGCGCGAGCGGCCAAGTCCTAAGTTGGATCCGCCACGGCGTCCGTGTCAAGTTCAAGCACGGCCTACGCCCCACGCCGTTCAACCACGGCGTCTCCATGCTAGACGCCACACCCGACCAACTAGAGTTTCTCAACTCGGAACTACCACGCTTCGAGGCTTGCGGCGCGTGGGAGCGCTCTACAAACCCCCGCTACGTCTCCCAGATGTTCTTGGTGCCAAAACCCGGATGCAATCAATGGCGCTTGATTATCGACCTTCGAGAGCTCAACCGCTACTGCTCAACATTCAACATGACTTGCGATACCCTCAAGCACCTCCGCCATCTAACTCGACCGGGGGACTACTTCGTCTCACTCGGCCTCGCCGATGGGTACTACACCCTTGGCATCCGGGAGGAAGACCGGGACTACTTCACAGTCAACTATCGTGGCACCCTATGGCGCCTCGCTTGCCTCCCCATGGGGTGGTCGGGCTCCGCCTACTACTTTTGCAAACTCACGCAAGTGTTTACGAACCACCTACGCCGCCCTCCACCTCCCACGCCCGCAGCTACACCGGCCGGCCCACGCCGCCCGTCCAAGCGCTTCCTCCGGAACGCGCGATGGCGAGGCATCCGCCTACTCCCCTACATGGACGACTTCCTTTTCTTAGCGGATTCCTACGACGAGGCACTCTTACTCCGGCAGCGCGTCCAAACCCTGCTCGACAGCCTCGGCCTACAACGCAACCCCAAGAAAGGTGTGTGGACGCCAACGCAAGTCGGCGACCACTTGGGCCTCACGGTGGATTTACAACGCGGCGAGTTTCGCGCCCCACTCGAAAAACTGCGACACCTCGCACAACACGCTTCGGCCTTGCTCGGACGAGCAGCGTCCAACGCACGATGGCTGCCCACACGCCAACTCGCATCCTTCGCGGGGAAAGCGCAATTTCTCTACCTCGCCATCGCGCCCGCCCGATTCTTTTTGCGCGAGCTCCACAACGTCTTGGCTACCCGTACCGGTTGGGGGGGACGCGTGCGCCTCACCCACCAACTCCGACGCGACCTCGAGTGGTGGCGCACGGTACCCTCCCAACACAACGGCCGGTCGATCTACAAGCCCATCGAGACCGCCTATTTGCACGCCGACTCGAGCGACTACGGGTGGGGGACCGTCCTCAACGAGGACGCCAATTACCAAGCCCGCGGGTTTTGGAGCGCCCCCGACCGCCTCCAACACATTACGTGGAAGGAGCTTCGAGCGGTCCGGCACGCGGTCGAATCCTTTCTACCGCAACTCCGAGGACGACAAGTCCTCCTCCACGAGGACAACACTGCCGTGGTCGCCGTCCTCACCAAGCTAACGTCCCGGTCACCCGTCATGATGACCGAGCTACGGCGTTTGTGGTTCTTACTCGACACCAACGACATCCACATCCGCCCACGCTACATCCGGTCAGCCGCCAACGTATGGGCCGACACACTCAGCCGCGAGATGGACTCCGAAGACTGGCAACTCAACCCACAACTCTTCAACCACCTTCAACGCCGGTAGGGCCCGCATACAATCGACCGGTTCGCTTCTATGCTCAACACGCAACTGCCCCGCTTCAACGCCCGATGGCGCGACCCCTTGTGCGAGGACATCGACTGCCTACACCTCCCCGACGCGGCGTGGAAACGCGAGAACAACTACTGCAACCCCCCTTGGTCGGCCCTACCGGCACTCGCCGCAAAACTCGAACAATCTCAAGCCGCGGCAACTGTCATCGCCCCCTACTGGCGAAACAAAACGTGGTACCACGCGTTCGCCCGCTTGGCCACCGAGACCGTGCACTTCCCAGCGTCCCGCGACCTGTTCTTTCCCGGCAAACTAGGCAAGCGCGAAGGGGTCGGACCTCCCGCGTGGAGCATCGTGGCCTTTCGGCTAGCACCCCCTCTTGGCTCTACAATCGACGCGGTGCGATTGGCCGGGCGATACGCCCGGACCGATTATATGCTCCTGTACAACACGTCCCCCCTCTGCGTACATGACCGCCGCGCTACGGATTACGCCGCGAAGCAGCACATTCGCCCTGGTCCTCCGATATTGCTGAAACTTTTCAAGACCTCCTAGGATCCGATAAGCTCGGGGTTACGGCGGTTGCCCTACTCAGCAACTCGCTAGCGCCCTCTACGTACTCGAGCTACCGGAGCGCAATCAGACAGTTTTTTTTTTTTGTGCAGAGGAAAAATATCGCCCCGCTACAAGCCACGCCGGCCACGATGGTCCGCTACACGGCCTGGCTAGCCCTCTTGGGAACGGTCGCCGCCAGCTCACTGCAACCTTACTTCTCCGCGGTTAACAAGTTCTTCCGCGACCACCGGCGCCAACCTATCGCCGTGGGCGAACTCCTGGCGGACGCCCGCCGTGGCCTCGAAATGCTACAGCACCGCCTACTGCCCACCACCGCTCGCCTACCGCTACCCGCACAAGTCGCCCTGGACATCCTACACGCCGCCAACACCCTTCGCGGTACTTTCGCGTGGACCCCTGCTTCCCTCCCTCATATGCAACGCTTCAGAGCCTGTTTAGCGGTGTGCGTCAATTACATGTTTTTCTGCCGCGCCGAGACCGGCGCCCGCTGCCAGACCGGCGACCTCGTGGTCGACAAACCTTCTCAGCAAATCTGCCTATTCGTCCGCAAATCTAAGGGGGACCAGCGCCGCGACGCTGCCGAAAAACCTGTCATCACTATCCCGGTAGCCGCTAACCCCGTCTTGGCAGACCTGCTCGACTACTACACGGAGCAGCGCGCGGCCTTCTGCAACAAATTCTACAACACGCCCCCCCCCACTCGCCTTTTGGAGCTTCTCACCTTCCGAACCTTCTACCGAGTGGGGCGCCGCGTCCACCATCTCCGCGTGGCTCACCCTCGCCCTCCGCACCGTCGACTCATCCGCACCCACCGGTTTCAAGTGGACGTCGCACAGCCTACGGAAAGGCGCGGCGTCCGCTGCCAGCTGTATCGGCGCGCCCCTCCCCGTAATCAAATTTATGGGTGGCTGGGCTAAGAACAGCTCTGTGACCGAAGGCAAATATATTGACCCAACCATGACCCCAACACCTGCTGCTTGGCGGTTCTTCGGCTGGCTCACTCCGTCCCCCCCGCAACACTAATTATGGATGTGCAAGCCTTTGGCTTTAGGTTACTAGCAAAACGTGCCCTAGGGTAAATGGTCAGATTGATTTGAATCTAGAGGTTTGCATATCCAATTCCATGTGTACGGGACAGTAACTCTAGCGGTTACTGTTACCGTTAATATCGGCGCGTCCCACCTGCAGGACAACCACCTTGCCCGAGCAGTCAGACGCAGCCAACGACCAACGACTTCCCCAACGGTCAGCTCTAACTAGCCCGTGCCTTATAAGCCGTAGCTAGCCACGAGCCTAGGCACTCTCTGCTTTCGCGCTCAGCCAATCTAGGCTTCGCGCGAACCCACCCACCCATCCCTATAATCCTGCGCTAATCGACCCCCAGACCCTGTCTGTGGGTGTCTTTCGGCCAAATTGTAAGGAAGCTGACATCTTTGGCAAAACGTGCCCTAGGGTAAATGTCACAATTTAGCGGCACATGCAGTAACACGTACCTAAACGTACTAGCATGCCACGCGCGTACAGAGCCATGTCGCGATTTCATTTTTGTCACCCTCGCGGTCAACGCTTGTCGAGAAACCGATGTCGAGAAAACGAATAATAGTAGTATTGCCGCTATCTCGCATGTCATTTAGGATCCAAAATGCCGCCATGCGAGATAATAACAGATGTCAAGATATTATTTAAGATATTATTTAAGATGTCATTTAGGATCATGATCAATGTTTATTATCCCGACTACACAGTGCGCTCCCGCCTACACCATCGCTTTGTCATGCTTTGTCAATGATCTCCCGCCTACACAATGCGCTCCGCCCATTTGTCTGGTTCTTCACCACCTTCTACTCCACGCGAGGCGCGGTATCATCTAGGGCATGGGAGCGTCGGTGGTAGCCAGGCGGCGGCTATATCGTCGCGTGATCGCTCAAACCCCCGGAAGCCAACGACCTTATGTAGCCCACTTACGTCGGAGGACAAGATGCCGAGTATTTTCGTTGCTAACCCAGAATTATAAATGGAAATTGACTCCCTTGATGATGCTATGTATGCTATGTCGGTAGTGCCTAGACACCGGCCGCAGCACATCGCTAGTTCGCGCCGCTCGGCTGGTGGCTATATCTCGCATTTTCATATATATCGTATCTCAACATCCCTTTCTCGCTGTATAAAATGATATCTCCACATTGCAATTTTTACACGAATACCAGCCACGTGGCGTCATGTATGCACGCACGTGATTATCTCTACAACAAATTATCTCCACATGAAGTCGTGCGTATGAAACAACCCTTATAGACAATTTACAAAGCATGGGGAGGCTCCGTTTGCCAAAAGTGTTGATCTCTCACAGTTTTTGCTCGCAAGGGGCCCAGGACCCTTTACGTACGCTAATTGAGGGAATCGGGAGTGAGGGTTGCGTGAGCTGTGCTCGCGCAAAGGCAGAAGGTGGACGACCTCTTTGTGTCGGCGCGTCATATAGGGGTAACGTATGTCTGTGTTTTACCACTGTGTCATGCGTACTCTAGCGGTTGGAATTTGTATTGTCATGGCAACGCCCGACTATTCTCGCCCCCAATGAAATTATAACCTCTATAATTTTAATATGACCATTTGCAAAGCCGGGGGAGGCTCCGTTTGCCATGTTGTCGCCATTGGGCGGGTTGTTCGTCGTAGGTTGTCCAACCCATTGTGTGAGCCAGCCGAAGAGGAACCACTTTGATCGTCATGCAAGGGCAGTCGGGTCGATGTAGTCTAGGACGACGCTAGACTCCGTTGACTAGCCGCCGAAATGTTTGATATTCTGTAGCGTAACGCCGACACTGTAGGCGGTTGTCGCATCCCCTTTTCGTAAGGAGTGCGAGGTCCAGCTGAAACCGTCCGAGGGGCGTTCTTGCATTGCCGAAGTAACCTCGGCGAGCCATCCACTGAGCGTGTTGGCTGTCCAATGAAATGAAATGAAATTGTTTACAACAATACCAGTATAAACCGGCTGTTGTCTCTGTCCCCCCTGTACTATGCCTAATTGGACTTATAAGCAGGAGTAGACCGTGAAACCACTAATCCCAACCTCTTCAATGGCAGTAACGATACCGTCTAAAGCATACCCGTATCCAGTTTTTTTTTATCTATACGTATTTTTCTTTGGAAACAATATGAAATATAATATGTCGCTAGTCTCCACAATACGCGGCTTGCTCCAGCCGCGGCGGGGTCAGCAAGGCTGGTCAGTTTGAGCTGGTCGAGTCGAACCTGCCTGACCTCGGCTCCTGTGCGACTCCGGTCATGCCGGAGGTAGGGGGAAAGGCAGGTGGAAAACCCCCCTCGCTCAAGTCGTCGTCGGACCCGTCTGGATCCGTGCTCAACCCCGTCCGAGATATTGGAGATAGTAGTCACTCTTCTCGGCGCGACTCTCCACCAAGTCTAGCCTTCTCCCCTCCTTCGGGGACTGGGAGGAGAAAATAGCTAGGCTGCAGACGGTGTCCGGGTAGCTCTCCTGCCTCCGAGCTAGATGCCTCATGTCCCTTGTCCTTTTGCCGTCTGTTTCCGCCACCCATTTCATCGCACTGTGTTGGCCGCACACTCCCCCGGTGGTTTACGTTGTTAGGGGGCCGCCTTTACGAGCAGTGTGCCGTTGCGATAACCCGGGGCACACTGCCTAAGGCAGCCTGTCGATAACCGGGTACCGACTAGGGGAGGGGAACGGATAGTGCCCAGGGATCGGCCATCCTCAAAAGATGGTGGGTACGGGAACTTTGACCGAAAATCCCCCGTACCTTTTTTTCGGCGGCGGGTGATCCTCCCGACCTCCGCCGCCTGACCGTGCCGCTCCTCCGGCTGCGACCCTCCTCCGTCCTGCGTATCTTCGGGCCTCGCCCCCAGGGGAGACTAGAAGGTTTCGCATGGCTGGCGGCTGCTGGAGCCCACACCGCTCTTGCTCCTTCATGAGGCACACCGTTGGTATGCCGCGCTGTTGTGTCGGTCCTGTCTTAGGCAAGACATGGTGGGGCAGTTACCGGCCATGTGGCCATTGCTAGTGAATTGGCCACATAAGGGGCAACGCAGGGTGGGGTTGTGTGTGAGAAGGCGGTTGTTGTGGACTCCCCACATGAATTCTGGCTTGTGGGTGAATTGGATATTTGTGAGTGTTGTGTGTTTTTTGTGGAAAGAGAAGTCGGCGCCGTCCTCCGCGGCGCGGGCGAGGAGGACACCGTGTTTGGATGTTTGCGAGAGGGGTGTGTGTGTGTGTGTGTGTGTGTGTGTGTGTGTGTGTGTGTGTGTGTGTGTGTGTGTGTGTTTGGTGCTGTGGGTGTGGGCGTCAGCTTTTAGGTTGGTACATTTGTAGGGTATATGTTCCCCTAGGGTTTGTGGAATGAGGGTGTATGGCCAGGTCCAGTGGCCTATCGTGACCTTTGAACCTGTGGTGTATGTAGTGTCGGGTGGGTGACTATCCGCGACTTGGTTAGCTAGAGTGTCTGCGAGGTCGTTTCCGAGTGAGTGGTTGTGTGCTTTAATTTTGCCGAGGTGTGTACGGATGCCAGCGTTGCAGCGGGTTTTGAGGGTATGTGTGATGGAGAGGAGTGTGTCGCGATGGATGCTGTGGCGGTAAGCGGATGGGCAGTTCAAGTAGCCTTGTATGAGGCAGAGGGAGCACGCACTATCTTTAAGGAGGTGGGTGCGGCCTAGTTGGAGGCCTATGCCTATACCAACCAATTCAGCGCGATTTATTGTGTGAGAGGGAGGGGTAGAGGTCACCATGATTTTTATGCGGGTGTCCGAGGCGGGGTGGGTGGCGGCCGCTCCTAGGGGGGAGGAGCCTCCTTTTTCGAGCCGTCTGTGTATACAAAGTCCTACCGGTTCCAAGCAAGAGTACCTCTGGTGGGGGGGTATGTTACTTGCATACGTTCCCCTTCCCAATTTGGTTGAACTGTCGAGCTGCGTAGATAATTCCAATAAAAACAACCCATTCGTGTGGGGCGATAGGCTTCCAACCTGCCTTTTTTCTAAAGCCCTCCTCGTTTAGGCGGCGTAGATCGTCCTCGATTTTTCCGGGTTAGAGGTGTAGCCACAAACTATGCATGTCCACGTCGCCATCATTACACGTCGGGATTCCGCCTTTAAGGCCGACTCCCATTCCCGAAAGTATGCTGACCGCTCTTTCCGAGTGTCTGTTGTCACTGCATGAACGACTGTCCAAACAACACTCTCCTCTCCGGCGACCGTCTTCTCTACAATCGCTCCAATTAGTCGGCGGAGGGTAGCTTCCGCCTTAGAAAGTAAGTGCTCGTCGGGCCCATTTCCCTCCTCCTCGTCGCTATCTAGCACTACCTGGGGTTGGTCTTGAGGGTCTTCCTCCTCCACTGCGTCAAGGTCCGTAGTATGGGTCGTTGCTTTTAAAGTGCACGTCACAAGTCGAGACGCGGACGCGTTTGTAGAAGGAGATGCGTCGGTGGGAGGTGTCGGTTGGTTTTCATAATTTAAATTTTCAGCCATTTCACTACCAGTAGCCCCCGTCGGTGCGGCGCGCATCGCGGAGTCGGTAGGCACCATCTCCACAGGAAATTTGGTAAAGGTGCTGGGAGGGTGAAGATAAAATAATCTTCGATTAATGTGGTCGTCGCCATGCGTGGGAGGCGGTGAGCTAGCAAGTTCTTGCCCGGCAGTGGGCAGAGGCCCGGAGTTGAGTGGACCGCTCGGTAGTTTCCGCACCATCATCCCACCGCACGGTCCACAACTTGGGCCCTAACGACGCAATAACCAAGCCATACTTCCGGGCACGCTGATGGCGCCTCGAGCCGGGCTTTAGGTCCTCTATGGGGCCTCTACGAGCCGAGACCCTTTGGCCTATCCGGACGTGCCGAGCGGAGGTACCGCGGGGGTTAGATGGGGGCAAAATCGTCGCCATGTTGAATAGCCGCGGCCGATACCTTGTATGTTTTGAAAAATAAGTTGACTTGGGCCGTATGCACCTTTTGGACCCATTTTCGTAAAGATTGGTTAAATCAGCAATCTGTTTGGAGGTTCCAAAAATGAGCATTTTCTGTGGTACGTATACCACAAACGTGGTACGTGTACCACCAATTCTCCCGAGGCACTAGTGTAATTTAAACCTCTATAATTTCAATATGACGAAATACAGGTTTCTTTTTTCTTAATACATAGAATTGGTGAGCTAAATATCGGACATACATAAAAATTGAAATAATTCTTACAAGAAAAAGCAGTGGAGGCAACCAAGCAAAAAGAAGAGAAGAGGAAAAAACCTGAGCCCGAGGAAGAGGAAGGCATGCCACAGCGTCAGCAATGCCCTACAAAGAAACGGAGACACAAAGAAACACGGCCAACACGCAGCAGGGTGTGTAGTCGCTATGATGATAATAATATCGTTATGATAATCCTTAATATCATTATGATAATAATTATAATGATGAAGGAGGACTTGTCGCTGTTCACCCGTACCTGTAGTCGTACCCTCAGGAAAGTATGATATTTTTTTCGTCTCACCGCCACGGCGGCGGCATGTCGTAGTAAGAATGAAGTCTCCGCCAAAGCCCCCATCAACCGATGAGGATGGCTTGGGGGAAACAAAGCTACACCTGCGCCACTGCTACCGCCCCGCGAATCAGCTCACCGGCCGACTGAATGATTTCTACTCTGGTTTGCAGCGCACTACCGCCGCCACTGCTGTCATTCTATCCTCGTCCTCGAGCGCAGTAAATGAAATACAGACAAGAAACATTGTAGTACTACTGCTACATTATTGTACGTGAGCTACCTACATCGCCAGCCACTAAGCCAGCTCCTGCGCGGCTGCGATCTAACAACCAGGTGCGCGCGGCGCGGCAACACTGTACTGATACCTTCAAGTAGCTGTGTTGATGATCCGCCTTGCTGTCTGTGTCGATGCATGGAAATACCCATTCAATGTCACATTTTGGAAATATCGATCAGTTAGTTGAATGGTTGGCGATGGCAGTGCTGGTCGACGGCGGATACAACTGTCACGCGATTGATAGGCGTAGTGTTCCGTTTATATTTTACGTGCTGACGAAATGATGATGAGCATAGGCGACGGCCGCCCCGCTACGCATCATCCGCCATAATGTCAATTTTGCCCGTCGGTACATTTTTGACAGACAATACTCAATACATTTTACGACAGCAGCAGCAGCAAACCGGCGGCCGACCTCCTACCTTGTACCGGAAAGGCCCATGCGACTGATTATGAGCTTGAGCCCTTGATGTCTAGCACTATACAACACTGTGCAGCGCGGTGGCTGCTGCACTGCGGGCTCCTGCGTTCCTATCTCATTTCCTTTCCTTGTTGGTGACTCTTCACAGGTTCTTCTTCTTATCATTATGTAAGTAATTATTTTCACTGAACAGTTCACGGGTTACGAGCTCGTTAAAACTGCGATATGAAGCAGCATCCTCGGATAAGCACTGCCAGCCTGTCGTTACGGTCGAATAGCGACAATTTGATATATTAGACTACGGGTACGTGTATACGCTGAACTTCACGACTACCTGTACGACTACCGCCTGCTGTATATTGCTGCCGCTTTGAAACAGCACGTGTGCTTATGTAAGTAATTTCTTGCTGAAAAAATTCCAATATATTTAATTTTCTTACAAGAAAGTAATTCCAATATTATATATGAATTACACATTATTTATTGGCCGTATGAAATATGACAGGTACGGGTACAAAACGTAAAAGGTCTGTATGTAGTACGGGTACAACAATTTGGTAGCAAGTATTGGTAGGTAGTGATAATATTATTCAGAAATGCTTACGAAATTTGTGAGCAGCCAGATTAAAAAAAAGAAAATGCAGGAACAAGGCAGCATGAACAAAGACACCCTAATAGTATAGTACCAATTAATATTGGTGAGTGAAGTGCCTATCGCTTCAGGTACATGGTATCAGTGTGTTTACATATTATCACTTGTAATCAAATTTAACATTGTACTGTTGAATTGTTTACCGTTTTATTTACCAGCAATAAATTTTATTTTCCCTGAATGGCGTGCGAGAGCTTTGCTTAATAAGGCTTTCATATTCTTTCTCATCTGTAACCTTCGCCGTACAACACAGCTAACTAAAGATTAATTGGCTATGTCAGCAACTTAGACTGATAAGGAAATTAGTAAACAAAAATGTATCATTTTATCTCCATCACAAATGATAAGAACCGAAACGTTTTTTCTTTTATCTGTGGTTTTCCTGTGCTCGTAATCAATCAATAAAGAACACGACATGGCGCAATGGGAACAGAAAGACCCCATAAGCTTAGGCAATGTACCCCCTTCACTTATACTTGATAACAAACGTCACCAAATACCTTAAATTTATTTGCCTGGTCATTCAATTAGTCTTCCCGCCATTGTAATGTAACAGGCTGGCAATGCTTATGAACGATATGGGTATGTTACAATAGCTTACTACTAACGCATTGCCACAACCTCCCATCCTTTGTGTGTGTGTGTGTGTGTGTGTGTGTGTGTGTGTGTGTGTGTGTGTGTGTGTGTGTGTATGTGTGTGTTTGTGCGTGTGTGTGTGTGTGTATGAATGTGTGTGTGTGTGTGTGTGTGTGTGTGTGTGTGTGTGTGTGTGTGTGTGTGTGTGTGTTTGTGCGTGTGTGTGTGTGTGTATGAATGTGTGTGTGTGTGCGCGCGCGCACGTGTGTGTATGTGCGTGTGTGCGTATGTTTGTGTGTGTATGTGTGTGCGTGCTTGTATATATGTCTCGCGTCATGTCTGTTAATTCTGTGAACACACGTCTCCATGACATAAAAGTAGCTCCCCTGGGGTGTCCTGTAGATACATATGTATAGAATCCCAAACAATAAAAGAGGAGAAAGCAAGATCGCAGTGAATATCATCTGTGCACGAACGAAATAAGTTGAATAGCCCCAAAACAAACGCAATGGATGTCCAATCTCTTATGTCATGTTGGTTTTCATGCGCGCTTTTGCCATGCCACACTATGCCGTGATTGTATTCGTCGAGCAACCGTTTATTCGTCGAGCAACCGTTTTTTTTCAAGTAGTGTACACGACCCCAGTGGACGAATTTAGTCATTGACTTGCTTAATATAAAACGCTACGCACGTAATGAAAAACGTTTAGACAGAGTAGGGCTCACCGCAATCGTTGCATTCAAACAACACCAGGAAACATACATTTTAGCTACCACTATATGCCATGCGACAGAGGCTCATCAAACTACTTTCTGAAGTTCTGAGAGAATCGATCGAACTGAAAGCAAAGAGCGCTACCCGTGGAAAGGAGAAAGATGAAAGACGGGGGAAAGGGCCGGGGGAGGAGTGACCAATGAGCGAGACCAATGTGTCTGCAAGAGCCTAACACAACGACAACGTAGAGGGAATGCGACATTAATCACGGGCCATTCAAAGAAGAGCGAGAGATGAAGCCGCTTTTAATCAATTACAAGTAATGTAAGCTGCGCGAGGACACTCCCACATTTAAAGCGCACCGCCGTTCTGTTGATGTGAGAGATCTAAACATTCAGGAAAAAGGCGGAAAACGGTTGATATTTATTTTCTGCAGTCAATATTGTATTTTTTTGATATGAATTGACAACATTATAATCAACATGAAAGCTCGCCAATGAAATTTGAAGACGAAGCAAGTTAGTGCAATCCTTACAACAGCAACATAAAAAACGCACGTGCTTCTGTATGATATGTCTGGGTGTAATGAATGCGGAGTGACTAACTGCGTGCGGGCTTGATGCATGCGCCCTCGTCGTGCCAGAGCCAACCAGAGGCGCAACCCCGTGGGACATAAAGGCGTCACTCGGCACTCTATGGCGTCGTTCCAGCCGGCGACGCATCGTGGGCTCGCCGCTGAACGCAATTTGCGTTGTTGCGGTGGGAGGCCGCATCAAAGTGAGGGTTTGTCTGGAGGAGGAGCGGCAAGGCGGTCCCTCCTTTTTGCCCTGGTTGCCGTCGTTGGGTGTGTGTCTGTGGCAAGCGGCCTATACTGCGAGAGACAGTGCGTTTGCAGTGACTACCTACCGTACTACCACAACACCTCGAGCTCCACGGGGTGCTGCTTGGGCTGGTTCGGACAGTGTCTTACGTGCTGCAACGAGCCTAATCCAGCCGACTTTTACCTTCATGAGAGCTATTACCAGCTTCCGCCAGCCGGCAACAGGACCTGCGACGGGTATTCCGGGACCTGGACCAGCCCCACTGGGTACTTTACGGATGGAAGTAGCACTGACGGGTATTACGGTCGTAACCAGTCCTGCTGGTGGTATATTGAGCCGGGCTACAACTACATCCACCTTGAGTTTAGGAGGTTCGACACGGAGTATGACTACGACTATGTAAGCGTGTATTACCTGGACAGTCGGTATGGATACTTGGACCATCTGGCGACGTTCAGTGGCACAGCCTTACCGGGAGATTACTATGTCTCTAGCGGTAACTCGTCCACGCTTGCGGTTCAATTCACATCCGACCACATGGTGTCCAGAAGCGGATTTGCTGCCTATTACACGTACACCTCAGCAAGTACTGGGTGGGGGCTGCCTTGGCATACGGGCTCTACCCCTCGCTCTCGGGACTGCCCCGCTTTCACGGAATTATACGACGCCACTGGCGTTATTTCGGATGGGAGTGAGCCGAGCGAGCTTTACGTCTCCGATGGCTCGTCGTGCAGTTGGGTCATCACTCCGGGGTGCGCATCTTGCCCAGCTCCTCCGTTTGCCGTATACCATAAAAGAGTCTCTATTTTAGGCATCCAGCCGCCTACCCACCTTGTCTAATCTGAATATCCGCGGCAGTGTTAAACCTCTTGTGAATGTCTGACAGCATTCTCAAAAATAAAAACGATTTTTGAGTATTTTTGGGTTTGTTTGAATGTTGATTTCGTCTTACATTGATAACCAAAACAGCTGTTCCAAGCAGCAACGACGAGTATTCAGAAAACATCCGTTACATTTTTTGAAAATCTTGAGGGGTTGAGGTTCTTCTGTTTGCTACTCTGCATCCTGCTACATCACATGCTGTTTTCAATCGTGCGTGTGTGTGTGTGTGTGTGTGTGTGTGTGTGTGTGTGTGTGTGTGTGTGTGTGTGTGTTTGTGTGTGCCTTTAGTATGAGCTCGATTAGATTCGGTACTACAAATGCGATATTTTTAATTTGGAAAAAATATGGACTTGGTGTGTATCGCACTTATTGGGGGTGGGATAAGTCTTTAACTATTGCGCATCGCTACAATGGGTACAGGAGAATCGATGGCATGACATTAATGATTACAAAAATACATAAGGAGAGAGAAAGGGTGTGTGTGTGTGTGTGTGTGTGTGAGTGTGTGTGTGTGTATCATGACTACAAATGGGCCTCTGTGGGACATTTTTCAATGATTTTAAAGATGCAGAGTGAGAGACACAGTGTGTGTGTGTGTGTGTGTGTGTGTGTGTGTGTGTGTGTGTGTGTGTGTGTGTTTGCATTATTATGAAAATATAATGAACGACGGGCACAACTACGGGCTACTCGTAGATATTGTTCTGATTAAGCCGATTATAGTATTGGCGTAAGGGGCTTTTGCAGCTACATGTTGCTCAGAAGACTTCTTTCATTGTATTGGACTTGATGTGTACCTTTGGTGTTTTTCGTATGCGCGTAAATAAACAATTTCAAGTATTACCGCCAGACTTGAGCGTGCTTGT
Source organism: Tetraselmis chui (assembly GCA_026401115.1). Classification (NCBI taxonomy): domain Eukaryota; kingdom Viridiplantae; phylum Chlorophyta; class Chlorodendrophyceae; order Chlorodendrales; family Chlorodendraceae; genus Tetraselmis; species Tetraselmis chui. Next base: position 41,188 of record JAPMLY010001981.1, on the reverse strand, counting down.
AGTCGATGATCAACTACCACAACCTTCCTCATTTTCTCATCGTTGTCTTCTACAAAGTGAAATGCCCTTTTATGCCATGCACTCAATCGGCGTTGGCTATTGTCTATTTGCGCGTGGGAGGGGTCACACTTTCTGCTCTCTTATTCTGTATTTTTTGTAATTATGTACACACACCCTGTGTCTCTCACTCTGTATTTTTGTAAGCACAAAAATAATGCTCCTGTACCCATCGTAGCGATGCGCAGTAGTTAAAGACAAATCCTAATCCCAATTCCAATAAGTACGCTATACATTCAGGGGATATCTTTTGGGTTTAAGGAAATCATGTACACCAAGTAGATCTTTTTTCGAAATAAGAAATATCGAAAAGATATCCCCTGAATGGGTTTAGGGTTTAGGGTTTGTAGTACCAAAGCCCAATCGAGCGAATGATGAGGGGACACACAGACAGACAGACACACACACAGATTTTAGCAAATCAATGTAGTAGGACAGGATAGGACATACTATATGGGAGGATAGGTTCTTTTTTGGTTATACTATGTGGAATGGTAGTGTGGAAGATTTGTGTAAGATGATGAACACACGCCCCGTCCTCCTGTGTCTGTCACGGTTGATTACGTCTTGGGCTTCCATTCTCTGTAGCATACTGATTTGTATTTCAGTGCCCTGTTCCCCTTTACTTTTACGAAGTTTCTTTTATATTATCCTTGCCTTTACCTTTACTGTTCCCCTTCACTTTTCCGGACTTTCTTTTATATCATCCTTGCCTTTACCCCGTTACCTTTCCAACAAATGAAATGCGACCGTATTTTAATCACTACTCTTTGAAATTTGATTTTGCATAGTTGCCTGTAAAGAAAAGACACAACAAGAGTAAGGAAATGGGTATAGCTGGGCCGCTCTGAGAATGGAAGCACGCAACTGCATCCGCACAAAAGCCGCATCGGGACTGGATCATTAACAACGTTGGGTGTGGTAATAAGGCGATTGCAATTACACGAAGCACGGTAAGGAAGGGTTCGGAGTATCTGGGGGTGCAGGGAGGATACGAAGTATCCATATCTTGATACGTAGTATCCTTTAGAAACGTCGTATTTGTCTCGTATCTAACCATAGTATCCCTTCCTAGTTACATACGTCGTATCCATCACGTATCCGCTCTAGTATCCTGTAGAAACTAGCGGATACTTAACGAGATACGTCGTATCTTTCTGTATTTCATGCTTTATGCTGTAGGGTTTATCTTTAGGGTTTTAGGGAATTTTTAGGGCTTAGGGTTCTGGGCAGCCGGATGGGCAAAGAGGGTCCGCGGGAGCCTGCCGCCATGCCGGGGAGAATTATAGAGAATACGCAGCGAGACAAGAACTACGTATCCAGTATTATCTGCAGGATCCTAGTGTGGATACGACACAGATACGGCGTATGTAACTAGGAAGGATACTAGGTGCAGATACTTTGCAGATACGAGGAAGGGCGAGGGTGGATACGAAGTTACTGTATCTAGGACGGATACTAGGGATACTACGTATCTATTCTGTAGTATCTGGATACTCCGAACCCTGGTAAGGACGTGGACAGGGAAAAACGGGACTCAGAGGGCAATAAGGCGATGGTATTTGCATTCAGTCTTTTAGATAACCCCCCCCCCCCCTTAACTACTTGTTATTTTCTTGTTACCGTCTTTTTTTCCACTTCCACACTCGCTAGGATTTAAGGTGTAAACCCTAATCGCGAGTCCTAAAACCCGGCACAGGGGGGTCTCTGAGCCGCTAAACACCGGGAAACAGGAATATATTTGTTTTTATATGTGCCTATATGTGCCTATACATACATCCCCCCCCCCCCAAACAACTTTTTATTTTCTCTCTGTGCATGTTTAGGGTATCAACCCTAATATTGAGCCCTAAAACCCGGCACAAGGGGGTGTCTGAGCCGCTAAGCACCGGGAAACAGGAATATATTTGTTTTTATATGTGCCAGTATGTGCCTATTCATACATACCCCCCCGACCCCCGGACCCCGACCCCCCCGGGATTCTTGCTAGATAATACATATAAAACAATATGTATACGAGTGGCCTGTCGTTATTTGTATTTTTGTAATCATATAAACACAAACCTTATGTGTCTCACTATGTATTTTTGTAAACATTAAGATAGTCCATGGAGGCCCATTGTCGTGATACTTATTTTCCACACACAAACACACACACACACACACACATTCTTCTCTCTCATTATGTATTTTTTGTAATTATGCACGCACCCCCTATGTGTCTCACTCTATATTTTTGTAAGCACTGAAGTAATGCTCCTGTACCCATCGTAGCGATGCGCAGTAGTTAAGACGCATCCTAATCCCAATTCCAATAAGTACGCAATTTTATATTTTTTCCAAAAAAATTATATATCGCATTTGTAGTACCAAAACCCAATCGAGCTGATGATAAGGGGACAGACAGACACACACACACACACACACACACACACACACACAGATTTTAGCAAATTAATGTAGTATAGGATAGGATATACCCTCGCCTAACAAAACAATTCACTGCCGCCCCGCACTTTGTTAACCATACTTTGGGTATGGGTACTGCCTGCGTGAGAAAAGGTGGGTGATAACCTCTACATATACGCATAGCTGTCAGTGCAAGTGAAGCGTGTTGTGCTGCCGCCGTGCTCCACTGCTCGTCGCAGGTACGCGCCAGTGAGGCTGGCGTTCTCCAGGCTGGATGTGGAACGCATGTTTGACTATGTGCGCGTCTACAACGGCCCCTATGCATTCCCCTCCGCGTTGCTCGCAAACTTCACGGGGTGGTACGGCGGGTCGGACCTGCCTGTGCTCCAGACTGCAGACGATGGACAAAACCAGCCTTACAGCTACTCCCACAGCATGCTGGTGGTGTTCTCAACTGACCACAGCGTTGCAGCCAGCGGGTTTGAGGCATCCTACTCTCAAGCCTTTTGCCGCACAATGACATATTTAACCTCGTCATCGGGTGAGACGCCGCCCCCTTGCTTGTCACCTCCCATGTGATGAGGGAGTTTCCGTTACTGTAGCGTGGGTGCCGAACATTGTAACCTGATTGACAGAAGTGCTGAATGACGCAACTCTTTACCTGACTTGACCTGCGACTCTTTAATTTTAAGCTGTAGATGCTCGGCGGGTTACGTTCAAGGACGCTGAGAGTGTTGTGCGCATGCACGGTTGGCAGGCACGTTCACGGATGGATCTCCATCTTCCTCCCCCTACAAACCCCACACCAACTGTTCCTGGCTTATCATGTCTGCTTCTTCGACAATTGCTGTCACGTTTCATTGGTACGATATTGGGTACGATAGGATTCGCATCTTCCAGGGAACTGGACCGTATGGCACCCTTCTTGGTGAATTAACAGGTGATGGGATGACCTGCCAGTGCCTTATTCACCGCCCTCCTTCCTTCCCCCGCCAGGCCTCCGCAACTGCAGAAAAGCACTTTACACTCGTGTCCTATCCCCTTACCCTCTGATATGACTAGGTTCTGGTGGCACTTCCACTTGGGAGACCCTTAGAGGTAGCTACTGGTCGGACGCCATATTTGTGCAGTTTGAGTCATGGAGCAATCCGTGGGGCACTGGTTTCGAAGCCTCGTACGGGCAAGGCGACGTGTACTGCAGTGGCTTGACTGTGCTGACTGCCGAGAGTGCAACATTTGACGATGGATCGCCTCGGTACAGCGACTATCTCAAGAGTTCCAGCTGCCAATGGCTCATCCAGCCTGGCTACGCCCCCGACACCCCCATCACCCTCACCTTCAACAGATTCGACACCGAATCTTGCTGCGACTATGTCAGAGTGTACGATGGCGAGGAAGCCCGTTCAGATGACTCAAACCTGCTCGCGACGTATAATGGGGAAATGAGTTCCGGCGAGTGGTGGACAGTCACAACCACCTCGAATGCGGCGGGGTGGAGCGGCTCCCACAGCATGCTGGTGGTGTTTCTGTCCGATTCAAGTGTCCAGGACACGGGATTTGAAGCCTCCTACTCAGCAGCTTTTTGCCACACACTGACTCGCTTGTCCTCCTCCTCGGGTGAGCTCTATTGCGCAGCGCCCAGTGACTCGAATGGCTTAATTTGACTGGGCAATTTTCCCCCTCGCTGCAACCTTCACAGCCTTGACAGACAGAACACTCCCTGTTCCCCGTCTGACACACGTATAACAACACGCAGCTTACTGCCTGGCCAGCGAATCTGCGCGGCTTCTGTTGTTGTGCTTGAATGTCAACTTGCACCGGACTAAACAGTGTTGCGCACCTGCGACTGACAGGCGGCTTCACGGATGGATCTCCAGCCTCCTCACCCTACAAGGCCCACACCAACTGTTCATGGCTGATAACGCCTGGCTATTCGCCAATCGCTGTCACATTTCAGTGGTATGAGCTTACAGGGCAGGACAGAGTTCGTATTTTTCAGGGAACAGGACCTGACGGCATCCTCTTGGCTGAATTGACAGGTGAGATGAATATCCTCGCCCATCCCCCCCCCCTCCCAGAAAAAAACAATTAAGCAGTACTACACGAACACGCTCACTAACAGAAATCAGTGCACAGATCCACACAGCCATACACATTCATATGCTCGCAGTCATTGCACATTGAAGCAGCCACCTCAACACACACATAAACAATTTTCACTCATAAACGCACAAAGACATACAAATACACACTTACACACACACACACACACACATGGGCACACACACACATGGACATACACACATTGAAACACGCCCTAACGCCCCCGCGGACACACACGCAAAGACACACACACATACATACATACACATACACACACTCTCTCACACACACATATACACACGTCCACAAACGCTTAATCATCGATATCAGAACACATGCACACACACACACACACACACACACACACACACACACACACACACGCACGCCCCCCCCTCCCACACACACATATTCGAAAGAAGTACGCACGCACACATTTATGCACCCACATGCACACACACATTCACTCACTCGCTCACCCCCATACACAGACGCAATATGAAACACGTCTACACCCATGCATATCCATTTATCGACACACGCACACATACATAGGCACAATTACGCACAGACAGGGAAACACGTTCACACACACGGATGCACGCACTCATTCACAAGATTATGCAAACGTCAAAACTCAATCTTACTTACCCTCATTTACACAAACGCACACACACACACACTAGAGCTCACAGATTAAAATTCGTCCACACACACTCATACATCAGCATGCACACACAAACACACACACAAACATAAACGAGTTCATGTTGAGGTACGGATGACACAAACACAAGCACTCTATCTAACACGCACATTCTTATCACACACCCACCCACACACACACACACACACACACACACACACACACACACACACACACACGCACACACACGCACACACATATCACACTCAAGCCATACATTGAAATACGTTCACACACCCACAAACTCTAGCTTACATACACTTTTACACACACACACACACACACACACACACACACACTGAAACACGTCATCACACGCACAAACACACACACACACACACATGCACACGCACGCGCAGAATCTCTCAACTAAATTTCATGTCCTGCTTCGTACGTATTTCTATGAGGTGATGGCTACGGGTCCACTATCGAAACCATACCAGGCGGTCCTAGCGCCATGTTCGTACAGCTCCTGTCGTATGACAGCCCCATGGGCACTGGATTTGATGCCTCGTACGGGCAAGGCGACGTGTACTGCAGTGGCTTGACTGTGCTGACTGCCGAGAGTGCAACATTTGACGATGGATCGCCTCGGTACAGCGACTATCTCGAGAGTTCCAGCTGCCAATGGCTCATCCAGCCTGGCTACGCCCCCGACACCCCCATCACCCTCACCTTCAACAGATTCCACACCGAGTCTTGCTGCGACTATGTCAGAGTGTACGATGGCGAGGAAGCCCGTTCAGATGACTCAAACCTGCTCGCGACGTATTATGGGGAAATGAGTTCCGGCGAGTGGTGGACAGTCACAACAACCTCGAATGCGGCGGGGTGGAGCGGCTCCCACAGCATGCTGGTGGTGTTTCTGTCCGATTCAAGTGTCCAAGATACGGGATTTGAAGCCTCCTACTCAGCAGCTTTTTGCCACACACTGACTCGCTTGTCCTCCTCCTCGGGTGAGCTCTATTGCGCAGCGCCCAGTGCCTCGAATGGGGTATTTTGACTGGGCAATTTTCCCCTCGCTGCAACCTTCACAGCCTTGACAGACAGAACACTCCCATTTCCCCGTCTGACACACGTATAACAACACGCAGCTTACTGCCTGGCCAGCGAATCTGCGCGGTTTCTGTTGTTGTGCTTGAATGTCAACTTGCACCGGACTAAACGGTGTTGCGCACCTGCGACTGACAGGCGGCTTCACGGATGGATCTCCAGCCTCCTCACCCTACAAGGCCCACACCAACTGTTCATGGCTGATAACGCCTGGCTATTCGCCAATCGCTGTCACATTTCAGTGGTATGAGCTTACAGGGCAGGACCGAGTTCGCATTTTCGAGGGAACAGGACCTGACGGCATCCTCTTGGCTGAATTGACAGGTGAGATGAACATCCTCGCCCTTTCTCCCCCTCCCCCCCACTCCTGGGAAAAAAACTAATTAAGCACACGCACACATACACTCGCACACGCTCACATACAGAAACAAAAGCGTAGAAACACACGCCCACACACATTCATATATAATCACACGTTGAAGCACTTGGATACACAAATAAACAATTTCTCACTCATATACGCACAAAGACATACACACACACTCCCGCTCACTCAAACACAATGAAACACGTCCATAGACACACACGCGCAAACACACCCATTTGCTCACATATGTAGCAGCACCTCTACACACACCCATGCCCACATACAGACCTAAGCACGTGGACACACACGCAAACACACACGCGCGCGCACTCGATCACACACGCTCCCTCATAGATATTACAACACAGAAACACTCCCGCAGGCACATACACTCGCTCACTCAACCCCCCCCCCCCGCCCCCCCCCCCCCCACACACACACACGCGTACACACACATATGAAAAACACACGCGCGCGCACATTTTCACACCCACGCGCACAGACATACACTTACTCATTCACACACTCAGACAGATACTGAAACATTTTCACACCCACGCATATAAATCTATCGACACATGTTTACATGCATACAACTACTCACAGACATAGAAGCACGTCGACACACAAAAACACACACGCGCGCGCGTGCACACACACGCACTCACGCATTCACAAGATTATAAAAACATCAAAACTCAATCGCACCGTCACTCACTCAAATATACATACACATACACACACGCACACACACGCGAGCTCACACATTTAAATACATCCACACACACTCATGCATACGCACAAACAAACCTTCAAGGACACACTCACACGCACTCACTCATGCTTAAGCACGAACATCAATACCCACACTCTATCTCACACACACAATCTAAAATACAAATATGCTCACGTACACACACACACACACACACACACACACACACACACACACACACACACACTCTAGCCCATACATTGAGACACGTTCACACACACCCACACACTGCAGCTCACATACACTTTTACACATACACACACACACACACACACACACACGCACACACACACACACGCGCGCGCGCGCGCGCACGCGCTCACGCACGCACACACAAGTATGATTAAACACACACGCAGTGAAATTCGTCCTCAGATGCAGACTGACACACTCTAGCACACAGATTGAAATACGTCAACTCACACACACACACACACACACACACACACACACATGCGCACGCACGCGCAGACTCAACTAAATTTCATGTCCTGCTTCGTACGTATTCCTATGAGGTGATGGCTACGGGTCCACTATCGAAACCATACCAGGCGGTCCTAGCGCCATGTTCGTACAGCTCCTGTCAAATGACAACCCCATGGGCACTGGATTTGAAGCCTCGTACGGGCAAGGCGACGTGTACTGCAGTGGCTTGACTGTGCTGACTGCCGAGAGTGCAACATTTGATGATGGATCGCCTCGGTACAGCGACTACCTCGAGAGTTCCAGCTGCCAATGGCTCATCCAGCCTGGCTACGCCCCCGACACCCCCATCACCCTCACCTTCAACAGATTCCACACCGAATCTTGCTGCGACTATGTCAGGGTGTACGATGGCGAGGAAGCCCGTTCAGATGACTCAAACCTGCTCGCGACGTATAATGGGGAAATGAGTTCCGGCGAGTGGTGGGCAGTCACAACAACCTCGAATGCGGCGGGGTGGAGCGGCTCCCACAGCATGCTGGTGGTGTTTCTGTCCGATTCAAGTGTCCAAAACACGGGATTTGAAGCCTCCTACTCAGCAGCTTTTTGCCACACACTGACTCGCTTGTCCTCCTCCTCGGGTGAGCTCTATTGCGCAGCGCCCAGTGCCTCAAATGGGGTATTTTGACTGGGCAATTTTCCCCTCGCTGCAACCTTCACAGCCTTGACAGACAGAACACTCCCATTTCCCCGTCAGACACACGTATAACAACACTCAGCTTACTGCCTGGCCAGCGAATCTGCGCGGTTTCTGTTGTTGTGCTTGAATGTCAACTTGCACCGGACTAAACGGTGTTGCGCACCTGCGACTGACAGGCGGCTTCACGGATGGATCTCCAGCCTCCTCACCCTACAAGGCCCACACCAACTGTTCATGGCTGATAACGCCTGGCTATTCGCCAATCGCTGTCACGTTTCAGTGGTATGAGCTTACAGGGCAGGACCGGGTTCGCATTTTCGAGGGAACAGGACCTGACGGCATCCTCTTGGCTGAATTGACAGGTGAGATGAACATCCTCGCCCTTTCTCATCCCCTCCCCCCCCTCCCCCCCACTCCTGGGAAAAAACTAATTAAGCACATATACACTCGCACACGCTCACACACAGAAAGAATGCACAACACCTCCCCCCCCCCCCACACACACACTCATTGACACATGGAAGCATCTCCTTTTCTACTTTTGTGTCTCTGCTTTTTTAAAGCAACCCTTTTCAACCCCCATCGGCCCATCCAAAGCTACATACCCACTCGCTCCCACCCACTCACCCTGACAGTCATGTCCTCTGTGTTGTTTGCTATTGTTAGGTTCTTATGTCTCCGCGTATACTGTCGAAAGTAATACAGACGGTATTGGCGCCGTGTTTGTGCAGCTCCTGTCATATGACAGCCCCATGGGCACTGGTTTCGAAGCATCTTATGAGCAAGGCGACGTGTACTGCAGTGGCTTGACCATGCTGACTACCGAGAGTGGAACATTTGACGATGGGTCGCCCCAATACAACAACTACCTCGAGAGTTCCAGCTGCCAATGGCTCATCCAGCCTGGTTTCGCCCCGGACACGCCCATCACCCTCACTTTCAACAGATTCGACACCGAATCTTGCTGCGACTATGTCAGAGTGTACGATGGCGAGGAAGCCCGTTCAGATGACTCAAACCTGCTCGCGACGTATTATGGGGAACTGAGTTCCGGCGAGTGGTGGGCAGTCACAACAACCTCGAATGCGGCGGGGTGGAGCGGCTCCCACAGCATGTTAGTGGTGTTCAGCTCAGACGGATCAGTTCAGAAGACCGGGTTCTCTGCCGAATACCGAAGGGCATCCCCCTTGGATCTTCCGCTCTACTGCCCCGACGACGGTCTCACTGAATTGACCTCGCCTACAAGCACTTTCACAGACGGTTCTTCCTCATATGCGTTTTATCGGGCCACTTCATGCGCATGGCGCATAACTCCACCGTATTCCAACATCGAGCTGAATTTCAACAGGCTCGACCTTTCTTATTGTGATGACCTTTGGCTGTTCGAGGCCCCGTCAGGCTATGAAGCAATAGATTTATTGGTACTTTGTCATGAGGCATTGATGTACTATCGCTCATACGACATCGAGTACGCTCGTTCGTATCTGGGCGCAGCAGGGATATCCCTTCTGGATGTGGTGTATGGTGATGCCTCAGAAGAGTCGTCTAGTGCTCGCGTCGTTCGCACCCAGAGGAGTGGAACATCGCTCGTGCTCATGATGGAAAGTCACCGGTATGATGACTCTAGTGTGGCGCCTGGCTCAGCCGATTACTATATGGGCACTGGCTTCAGTGCCACCTACAGCCAGTACGGCACTATCAGCAACGTCCCCTGCATCCAGCCAGATGCAGCGCATGGCACGATTATCAGCAGGTAGGCCCCCTCTCCGCCTGCCCGCTCATCACCCTCGATACAAGGACACTCCTTTGCTCTGCCTCGAGATGTGCATGCCACACGACAACCTGTGTCCTGCTACCTTTTCTGTGTTATGATGCATCGCAAATGCGCCGCGTTGCCCTTCACTGAGCTTGAATCATGCAGCTACATAATACTGTGTGGATGGTCTCACTTGGCTGCCGCACAGGCTGAGGTACATGGAGATATCGCCTAGTCTAGGGATACCATGCAGGCGTCAGCTTCAAATAAACGAGTGTCAGAATGGTCAGTGGTCGGGGTGGAACGGCACCTATCAGCACGACGCGTGCGGGTTGGCATGCGACTCGCAATACAGTCATGGGGAGGAGAAGGTCGTGGTCCGCTACCTGGAGCCGCAGGCCCCGTACGAGGGTGAGTGCAGCAGGGAGTCGCAGATATTGGCCTGCGACAACGGTTATTGGGAAATCGTGCATGGCAGTGGGGCTTACGCATACGAAGAGTGCCGCATCGACTGCGCCTTCGTCACCGAAGACGGGTTTCAGTATCTCGGGGGCAGCGCTGCTTCCCTTGGCGCCCGAATCGAAAGGTTCATGTTTCGTGACGCAGCCCCTTCGGCGGCTGGCACAGGCTGCCTCGGGCGCTGGGTATTCAAGGAATGCGTGGTGGATAGCGGCGACGGGGAGCAGCTCAGGTGGTCCCCGGCCTCCGGATGGTCGGATCAGGAGTTTCGGCACGAGTCGTGCAGTCAGGGTTGCCAGACGACGGTGGGCCTGTCCCTGGGCAGTGGCTTGCTGGAGAGCAGAACCATGTACAGGCAGGCATCGGTCCAAAACGACTTGGAGGGCGTGGACGAGTGTGAGCTGAGCTCCAACAAAATGCAGCAGACGAGGCTCTGCTCCAACGGCACTTTCGGAGATTGGGAAGCGGCGGGTGGCGGGGGAGGCAGCGTTCAAGACTACCCCTTCTCGTCCTGCACGCAAGGGTGCGGCGACGGGATGACAGACGGCATGCGTGTAACAGCCACAAGGTAGCTGACAAGCCTCGTCATCTGGCCAAGCTTGTTCTTGCATTTTGTTTTGCAACACGTATCTGCTCGCTGACAGTTTACAACTCCAGGGAAGAGAGGCTCTCATGACGTTTACAAGCATCCGTGTGTGTGCTTGTGTGTTAATAGGTACGCGAGCCCAAGTGTCACCCCTGGTGAGAGCTGCGACGCGCCTGGTAACAGTGCCGAGTTCTACCAGACCTGCAGCAACGGCCAGTTATCGTCCTGGGTGAGGAGCGGGAGCCCAGACTGGCGTAGCTACCCTTATGAGGAGTGCTCCTCTCAATGCGCCATCGGTTGCACTGTGGCGATGAGGGGCGATGGCGAACCTGACGAAGTATGTAATGTGGAGGCTTGCTGCTATGACAACGGCGACTTCACGTCCTGGATGCTTGACACGAGCTTCATGGCGCGCTATCTCGCCATCTCGGGCGAGGCGGGGCAGGCAGGAGTCGAGCTCCAGCAGCTGTGCGATTTGAGTGGTAGGCTGGAGACAGGATGGGGCACAAGCGAGCAGCTGGACATTGCGCGGCTGTCATGCGAGTACATGGACTACCTGAGCAGCGGGCTGGACATCTTCGGCAAGCAGGACGGGGATGTGGAGGCCATCCAGTGGGAGCGGTACGGTGTGCTACTGCGGACTTACATCGATGTCATTGAGAACTACGATGATGAGATCGAGCGGCTGGAGGATCAGTATCAGATGTTGCAGGCGATCGACAATAATGCCGCCGATACTCAGGAGCAGCTTGATGCAGTGAAGGAGAGTGTACTAGGAGAGGTGCAAAGCAGCTTCCAGTCGCTCGAGCGCCACCTCGACCGACAGGACCGCGTGATAGAGGAAAATGCGGAGCTACTGATCTCCGCGAAAGACATACTGCTTAACATTCACCGCACAACGCTGCAAACAAAGAGAGAAGTGATGGTGAACCGGGATCTGCTCATCCAGAATGGGGAGCTTGTGCTGGCCAACGGAAGGCGTATGTTGGACGCAGTGGGTAGCGCCACGGTCGATCTGAGAGAAGCGGTGGCCAGTGGGGTAGTCGAGGTGATGGGTGAGTTTGGTGCTATCGCCGGTGGCATCGTCGCGGATATCCGAGCTGGACAGGCGGAACTGACCGACGTGGTGACAGATGGCAACAAACTGATATTGAACGTCACTAGAAACGGGGTAAGTGAAACCGTGGAGGCTGTGTCCATGCACTCCGAGGCGCTGCACTTGCAGCTCACGGCGGTTGAAGGGGAGCTCTCCAACCAGCTCGGCAGCGTGCAGGATGTCATGGTCAGAGAGGTGCAAAACTCGGAGGCCAGGCTGCGGAACGTTGTGGAAAGGATTGGCAATGTCTCTCAGAGGGTGGAGGAACAAGGTGTGGAGGCTGCCTGGGATGACGACGGGGACGAAGATCTATCAATCACAGAGTTTGTGCACATGCTGGAAGACGCAGGACAAATGACCGACGCGGCCGTCGGTATCTGGCGCTCAGTGCAAGGCTTGGCGGGTCTGCCAAGCCCAGGCGGCAGGAGACTACTGTCAGCCCGGTCTAGAGCGGGGCAGGCAAAGACTATCACCGGTAGCAATATGCATCGCTTCGTGGAAGATGCCAGGGGCGAGCTTATATCACTGGGCAAGGACTACCTCCTGGACCAGCTATCGACATGGGCGGTGGATGCCGCGGTTGATGGCATGTACGCTGAGGATGAGGTGCTCGACTTCCTCTCCGACGCGGAGCAGCTCTATTCGGACGGCGCTGACCTGTGGGAGCACGCCAAAGCACTGCTCGACACAAGCTCGAAGGTTTCGTGGACCAGCTACGTGGGAAGCGTGGGCGGGGCGATCGGTGCTGCCTCTGGCATCTTGGATGTGGTTACAGGAGGTATGCTACTTCCATTGTGAACGCGCGCTGGCACACATCATGCCACCTCCATTTTATTTGGTACTCGTGATTCACTCAAGCAGCGACGTCGAACTTGTGATAAATGACAGTGTAATTGGCGTGTTATGGCTGGTACAGCTAGGATGGGAGCGTACCGTGATTCGAATATTAATGCTCTGACTCATCTTCTGGTGGTCGATGCTGTGCAGGGGCTGTCACTCAGATGATGGACGAGCTGGATCAGAGCACTTCGGTTGTGGGGCAGACGCTGGACTTGGCGTTAGACGCCGGCAAGGCAGTTGTATCCTGTGGCACGGCGGCGACCGTCCTCAGCGGCAACTTGATGGGCGCGCTCGCCATTCCAGAATGCATCAGCAACGGCTACGAGGTGCTGGCACCGGTGGTCGAGGTAGTGGGCGACGTGCTTTACGAGGGGGTGACGACTGTGGCTGAATTCGTTGGGGATGGCGTCGATTACTTGTGGGACGCGGCGTCCTCCGTGGTGGAGGCGGGCTCGGACTTTTTGTCAAGCGCCTGGAACGGCATCACCAGCTTCTTCTCATGGAGGCGGCGCTTGCTGATGCTCCACGGTCGAACGCTGACATCTGATGTCCCCACAGCTATGACCAAACTCCAGTCCCAGCTATACGGCCTGTTCATTAAGGTCGGCGACCTCGTGGTAAGACAGCAGCAGCCATGGAGTAGGGCAATGCTGGTGCTCCTGGAAGAATTCGCTGCTTGCATGTTTCAGAACAGCTCGCATACCTTTGACACCCGCTGTATGATGTGTTGGCATGCTTTGCAGATGCAGGGCGCGACGGCTGAGCACTGGTTCCAAGCAGGCAAGGCTATCGCTCTGCAGGAGCTACCTGCACCCATCGGAGGGCGTCGACTGCTTACTGGTGTGGATGAGCCCTTCGTGGAGCAGTACGGTGCGCTCGTGTCGGGGCTGACGTCGAGGATCCCGGAGCAGCGGGCGGCGCATTACCGTGCAGTGGTCACGCAGATGCTTGAGGCAGTTCTGCCACGGGAGCAGACAGGCAGCGCGCTTGCGAGCGTGGAGCTAGCCATCCAGTCCGCTAACGCAGCGGGGGTGTGGGAGTCCCGGATGCTGCAGCAGAGGGCCCTCGTCACGTCGGCGAGGCTGGAGGAAGAGAAGAGCGCAGGGGTGGATGCGCTGTTGAGTAACAACGGTGTGCAGTCCTGCCTGACCGAGTGGAGCAGCCAACCTGCGCTGCTGCAGGCGGAGCTGGGGCGCCAGGTGCGGCATGAGTATGTGCAGCTGCTGGAGCAGCGGAAGCAGGAGTGGGTGTACAAGGCAATGGAGGCGGTGCAGCTGCTGGTGAAGCAGTATCGCTACAGCACGCTCAGCAACCCGGGCCTGCTGCCCTTGGCGCTGCCCTTGCCGCCGCGACACAACGACTTCCTGGAAGTGCTCGCTGATGTGCAGCGGCTGGGGGTGGAGCAGGAGGGCAACATAGGGCGCTCCCAGACGGTGATGGACGTCGCCTACACGGTGGACCGTCTGTACCAGCGCTCCGTGTTTGAGCAACTCGAGGCCAACAGTAGCGCCACCGTGGTGGTCCCCATGCCGCAGCAGTCTCGCTACTACAACGTTCGCATGAAGTCTGTCCGCTTGTACATCAAACCGCTGGCGGGGCTGTCCTCGGGTAGCATCGTGAACGTGCAGCTGGTGAAGGGCACCGAGTCCTCTTTCTTCGACGCCTACGGCAACAAGGTGGTATTCAAGCACAAGTCGCCCCAGCAGTACGTATTCAAGTACCAATATGCCAACTGCATGTCGCTGGGAGCGGTGGATACGAGTGGCAGCGACTTCGTGGACTACAGCCCCTATGGCAGCTGGACCGTGCGGGTGACCTTCCCCGGGTCGTCCGCGCTTCAGGCCGCGCAGCAGCTGCGCTTCGAGTTTAAGCTCGGCTTTGACGAAAGGGAGGGGATCTTCAGCTACCCCATGTTTGGCGATGATCCGAACGCAAGCAGCAGCGCAGGGGTCGAGGTGGTTCCGTCGGATGCGGAGGGAGGGACACCCTGTGTGCTCCCGGCTACCACGCCCACAATCGCTGCGCGCCGACAGAGCACCAACGAGTGGCCGGCGGGGCTGGGCATCACAGCTCCCCGCCCAATCATCACCGCGCCTCCCGACATCGACACGGCGACTCCTCCACCTCAGGTACTCGCCTGCCCTACAACCCAATCAGCTCTCACTCGCGCAGTATCCCCTCAGCCATTTACCTTGCCCGGGATGAGCTGTGTCGGGGTTGCTGCCGCTGGCGCGGCCCTGTCTGTTCATTCCATGTGCAAACAGCCCTGATGCCCCCAAACTTCCCAACCTCCGCGTGAACTTTCCCTTCCTCGGTTCACCTTTGGCCACAAACCTGAGCTGACGCGAGCTTCCTTCTTACTTGCTGCAGGTGCCGTCGCCGACGCCTGCTGCCACTACCCCGGCGACAACCATCCAAGCAGCTCAGGTTTGTACATGTAGCCACAGAATGCATAGTCAGCAAAATCAAAAGCTTGTTGGTACCTGTACTCGAAGCCCCACGGGCCAGCGAAACATAACACGTCATTCCATGTCGTGCTGCTGCAGTGTGATCTAATATAATCCTTACATTATCCATCATTATACCTTTTTCAACACTACGTCTGATATCGTCCCACGTTTGTTTGCTGATATATCCGCAGGAGTTTGTCATTACCGCAAACTTGGTCCTGACTGGCGTGTCGATGTCCACGGCCAACCGGACGACGATTGAGGTGGCGTTGAAGATGTCTATCGCGGAGACGATGGATGGCGTCTCGCCCGCAATGGTGGTCATTATGAGCATGGAGAAGACAGAGGTGCCGGACCAACAGCGACGCCGGCTGCAGCAGGACAAGGTTGAGGCGCTGGATGTTGAGTTTGAGGTGCAGGGACTGGGGGACATATCTGATGTTGAAGAGGCGGAGGCCCAGCTGAAGGACGCCACAAGCGTCGATGGTGGGGGCGACTCGATGCTCGCGGCTATCATTAGCCGCAACGGCATTTCGGGGGTGGCGATACGCTCTGCCAAAACAGTGGTAAAGAGTGCTCCCGACAGGAAGGGCGAAGATACTGGAGGAGACATGGATTCAGACATGGATTTAGACGAGCAGACGTCGAGTGGCAGCACAGTGCCATTGATTGCGGGCATCGTCGGTACGCTGGCAATCTATCAAAATGACATCCCAGTCAGCCGTGGCACAAGACGCCTACACTCAGCAGTGCAGCATGTGCTTGTGTCGCGTAATGCATGATGTGCAAAGTGTTGCGTCTCACCTGCGACTTGTGTGTTGTGCAGGAGGTGTTGTCGGCGTGATACTTTTGGCAGCAGCTGCACTTTTGGTGTATTGGAAGACTCGCAAAGCCAGGTGGGGATCCCTGACCACATCGCCGGTATCCGCTGGAAGTATGGTGCATGCGCATGTGGCACAAAAGTGGCATAACGAATCTCTGAAATGTGGCGCCTCACTTTCGGAGAGGACTTGACATGCTGTGGCTCACGGGCGCCTGTTGTGGCGATTGTTTAGGAAGCTGGCGCCGAAAGGGGCTGCGAAGGACGTCGCCATGCTCATCGACACTAACAGCACCGAAGAAATGCCCAACCCACGCACTTGTTGGAGTTAGGAGGGAAGCTGTGGGGACAAAGAAGGCGATACAGTGTCACTCAATAGCTAAGAGGGAACAATTTGGGGGTCTGATGTTCCACAGACCGAATGAGAGGTCAGTCTCTGTTTCTAGACCGCAAGTGATGTGCGTCTATCAACAACTCTGGTCAGGCCGCTCATGGTCATTGATGTGCTGCTTCGGCGTTCTAGACTGGAGTCAGAAAAGATGGGTGACGTCTCTATAGGTGGATGGCTGACGGCATGCTTCGATGTTGTTCTCGAAGCTTGAGTGGGTGCTATTTTGGAAGCATTTGAAGTTGTAAACTATATTTATCATAGCAGTTAAGTAATAATGATAAGTATAAGCCATAGCAATAAAATCTCGGTGTTATTAGTAAGAGACCATTGGCAAGAGGCCGCGCATTGAAATTCGTGCAATCAAGGGCCTAACTAACGGGGCTTAATCAGCCAGAACATATAGGCAGTGTTAAGAAGCTTATGCGCAAAAGGCGCATACGCATGGGACGTAACGCTGAGTTTTCCGTGATTAACGTCACGCCACATGCGAAACAGCCGACATACACTCTTCCCATAAAGTCCGTTACTAGCTGCACGGGTTTGATTTCCCACCACGCACTGCCGCGACGGCCACGCAACTCGATTGGGGGGTAGAGTAATGGTTTTCGAACTGCACACCACAGCGCGTTGTTCACTGACGTGAGCACCTTTATCGACACGCCCCAAGTATTGTGGGCACACACAATGGATTTGCGGCCCATATGTTGCAGGCCGAAATTCATGCATGTGAAGGTTATGCACGCCTCTATGCGTGGCTCGGTACACGTAGTGTCGCGACAAGCCGGGAGACTACTCGACGTTGGGTTCTCCGCATGTTTGCACAATTGCACGAGTATCCGCCGAGTGTGTTGCGCCCGGCCGTCTACAGAGCGGCGACACCGTCCATGTCGTGTGCACTAGGTTTTCTTTCCACGTGCCCGGAAATACAACCACGGAACACGGGCTAGGGACCTATTGGGCTTGAGGGGTGGTTGACTTGGAGTGTGAGCACCCTAGCGCGCGGATCGCTGGCCTTTGAAGCTTGCGCATCGCCGGGCGTGAAAAATGGCGGGGAGCTTTCAAAGAACCCTAGCACATGCCTTTACTTGTCCAAATGGCACGGCACCATGCCATCATGGGGCATGAAATAGGCAACGCCGTGAACAGAAACATAGAGCGCTGATTGTTGAGCGTATTGGCGGAGCGGTGTGCGGGTACCACCTGTCCATGGGTTGCTAGCCCCGCACGAATATGGCAGATTTTGAAACCCAATTTTAGTTGGCTGTACGAGGACTTGGATGACATCGGACGGCGGGTTTGACGCGAAACCCAGCCGGTAGGCGTAGACTACTTTGAAACCCTACATTTGCTTGGGGGAAGGGCTTCCATTTACAACTTAGTTTGCTCGAATCGGACACCGTACGGCAAAGTTAGGCTTTTTAAGCCTTCCAAGCTGTGGGTTTCCGGCCCCAATCCAACCCACGTCAAGCATCTCAACGGCACATGCCATCACACCCACGTGCTCCAAGGTTTGCGGACAACATGATGGGATCATATAAACCGCATGTTGTGTGGCCGATTTCGGGAGTATTCACGAGCCAAAGTGTGGAAAGTCCGAATTCCGGGGCAACCGAATCAGGGTATGCCCCGAAATCGGGGTTGGGCCGCAAACCCTAATACGCTTGATCGTAGCGGTGGCGGGCCACATTTGTGCCCCGCTTCCCCCCTTACATCACCGTCAACACAAGTTTCGGTCCGCCTTTTCAACGAGCTAAAGTACAGTCAAACCTTAGAAGCCCTATGATACCCTAACCTCAAGCGCTGGACCCCTCGAATGTTGATTGGGCTTGAGGAATCTAGCGAAATTCAGGTGTCTTCTTGGCCAGGTCCGTTAATGGGGTTGTTATTTAGGGCTGCGAATTGGTTGGTAAACTCCCGGTAATATTCAGCAAGTCCCATAATAAATCCTCGTACTTGTGTCACAGATTTCGGCCGGGGCCACTTTGTCGGGGTCCATTCGGATCTGTCCATCTTCCACCACATGTCCCGCGAAGAAGTTGACGCTCGAGCGTCCGAAGTAACACTTAGAGAGTTTGATATGCAATTGGTGTCGCTGCAACTCGCGTAACACGAGTCCAATGTGCTCGAGGTGTTCATCGGCCGTCTGACCGTAGATCAACACATCGTCCAGATATACCACGCATAACTTGCCAAGATACGGGGCTAAAACTCGATTCATCATCGCTTGGAGTCAAGTTGGGGCGTTGGAGAGTCCAAAGGGTAGAACGCAATACTCGAACAATCCGTAATGATTGTGGAATGTTGTCTTATGTATGTCGCGCTCCTTAACTAGTACTTGGTGATAGCCCTTATTATACATGTCCAACGTACTGAAATGACAAGCCCCATATAGCGAGTCGAGTAATTCATCGATCCGGGGTAACGGTGTACGGTCTTTCCTCGTAAGGTCGTTGAGTTTCCGGTAGTCTACGAACATACGCATGGTACCATCCTTCTTGCGTACAAAAAAATTCGTAGCACCGTACGGAAATTTAGACGGACGAATCTAACCTTTTGCGAGTAAATCTTGTAATTGTGCTTGAACCTCTCGGAGTTTTGCCTATTATGTTCGCTCCTTAGCAGTAGGTGGTTCATCACACTCGAGGTTTATCTCGAAGTCACACTCGCGGGTTGGTGGTAGACCGTCAGGCTCCTTAATGATGTCCGTAACCTCATTCATGGAATCTTGCAACGAATTCGTTCACTCGGTTTGTTGATCGGTATTGATGTCGTCGACCGCGACCTGTACTTCCCGTAGTCCAATCATGAAGAGGTATGCTAGTTGTTGTCTAACCAGTTTTGCCATCGCATCCGCATCGTAGTCGCGGGCGAGTCCTAGTTGTACTATCATCTGCCAATTCAATCCGGTATTTATCTTCAGAAAACAAACCGTCGGAATGTGATGCTCCCGTACCCACTCAGCCTTGCAGATGTTTTCCGAAGCGCCAGAATCCACCCAAATACGGCATCGATGCCCGCATAAGGTGCCTTTCAACACTAAAGGATTTGTTTCAAACTGGGTCCTAGATACGTGTAGCGTCGCATGAATTGTTGTAAGTGATACCCGATAGTTATTAGTTGCATATTATAGCTACTGTAAGCTATTATTCTAGATATGATTAGTACATGTCTAGATCGGACATACCGATAACATGTTTGATTCGGTATAGAGCTGTCGCTAGGCTACAACTCACTCACTTCTGTCGTCCCGACACCACGCCTCGGGATGGTTGTCTATGCGAGTGTCCCTTTTGCGTGACTGTGACTGTAACTACGTGTGCGTTAGTTACCTTCCGTACTGATCGTGTGTGCATGGTTTAACAAGTTATGGGCCTTCGCCTCACGTCACTCACGCGCGACAAACTGGTTCGGCGAGCTGCGATCGCTAAATCCCCCGCGGAAGGCAAGTTTAGATAGAAACGTAGTACTTTCACCTTGTAGTCGGCGGTATCTCCGGTATAAATTGCGCTTTAAAACCCACCTCCATCCCACCTAAGTCAGCTGCTCGAAGGCGACAGACAGCCACCCACACCGACGCACTCGTCGTGTGTGGACAGGGTGCACACACAAGTCCAAGCTGGAGAAGGAAGGGGCGCACTATCGGGTAAATTCGCACACACAGTGTGCACGACAACCCTGCTTTACTTATATATCTATATATACGTAGCGACTCGGCCGCCAGCCCAGCGCTCCACCTGACTTGGCCTCGGCCTCGACTTGTGCCCCACATTGGGTGGAGGATACAAAAAAGGTGCTTTGAGACACCCCGGGGCTACATGCCGAGGGGTCGGTGGGCATCAAGCCCTCTCTCTGAAACCAATGTTAGGCACAAGTCCGGCTAGCGCTTCTTACCGTTGCCTGTCATCCTTCCCTATTCGTTTTTTCGCATACCGCGATGGCGCCTAAAACACGCTCGGCCGACTCTCCTCTTGAAATGCCTCCTGATTCCCCTGACCTCGGGTCTCAGAAGAGTTCGCTAGCTCCTGCTCATGACACGCTCGCGCTAGTCCTTGAGTAGATGGCGCTCATTAACGCCCGTCTGGACGCGCAAACGGTCCACGTTGCAGCTGCCGCTGCAGATTCTCTTGGCGACCCCCCTATCGCACAACGTCATCACGATGCGCCCCGCGAACCCTCGCGCCACGAGCTACTAGTGGAACAACTCCCACCACCTCCACCATACCCCCTTGCCGGATATGCTCTTCCGAGCCTCTCTTCCTCTCTTCCCGGAGGCGCAACAACACCACGTCCTCACCTCCCGTAGCCACCCGCACCCGTACGTCCCGCCGTCTGTAGTGGCCGGCCACTCTCCCTTCCCTTATGGACCACCTCCTCCCTTCCTTGGCCGGCATTCTCCTCCTACCCAACGTTGTGGTCACACCACCCGTGGCGGCCGTTGCCCCACCATTGACCCGGTGGTCATCGGCCGATCGGCCCACGTGGCAACCGGTTTTGACAAGGACGCCCTCACCCGGTCCATGAAGATGTCGGTCCCTACCATGGGGCCGACCACGGACTTCAAGCATTGGAAGTGGAACTTCCTTAACTTCCTCTCCATAAAGGCAACGCATCTCATCCCACAGATGGCCATCCGCGACTCGGGCGTCTAGCTAGACACACAGGCGCAACACTACGCCTACACACTGCTACTTCATGCAGCCAACGCGAATCGGCGCGCTAACCAGGCGATGAAGTGCGTCTCCCCATCACGTCATGACTGCGCCAATGCCGCGTGGGACATCTTGTGTGAACGCCTAGACTGCCGGTCCTTTGCTCGCTCCTTGTTCCTACTCGACAACCTCATGGTCATACAGCGCCCAAGACAGTCCCTAAGTGACTATGTCCACTACATGCGGCAAACGTTCGATGACTACAACGAGACATGTCATATGGTTGATTGCTCCGCTGCCATCCACCCCCACAACCTCGGTTTCCTCATACTGCGCGGTATTCCCAACACCGACCCAAACGGTCAGGCTATACAGTGCGTCATTAACGCCTTCGACACTGACTACATGATGTCAGCTGATGAGGTGATGGCCAACATCCTCCATCTAGCACACAATAC
Organism: Tetraselmis chui; assembly: GCA_026401115.1. NCBI lineage: Eukaryota > Viridiplantae > Chlorophyta > Chlorodendrophyceae > Chlorodendrales > Chlorodendraceae > Tetraselmis > Tetraselmis chui. The sequence continues at coordinate 19,090 of JAPMLY010001981.1, read as the reverse complement.
GGACGAGGATGATGCCCCGGGCGCGACAGCACCCGACACATCACCCCCTCCCATCGCTGCGTTTGTCGCTGCCGGCCGTGGTTCACACAACGGTCGAGGACACCCACCACGTGGTACTCGTGGTGGTCGCGGCCTACCTAACAAGTGCAACGCCCGTGGCAGCCTAGACCACATATTGTCCTCATGTACTACCCTAGATGACGATCTCGTGAGGTGGACCCTCGCAAAGCGAAAGATATTCATACAAAAGTACGGCGCCCTTGGTGGCTCTAATTGAAATTGAAATTTTTTACTCCAATACCAGTAAAACCGGCTTGAGTCTTTGGGCCCCCCCTTATGCTATGCCTAGCTGGACTTAGAAGCGTGAGGTAGACCGTTGAACCACTAATCCCAACCTCTCCAATGGCAGTAACGATACCGTCTAAAACATACCCGCATCCATGTATTTATGATTTTCTGATCTATACGTATTTTTTGTTGGATACAATATGAAACAAAAAGTGTCGCTAGTCTCCACGATACGCGGCCTGCTCCAGCCGCTGCGGGGTCGTTGATCAACAAGGCTGTTCAGCTTGAGCTGGTCGAGGCGAACCTGCCTGACCTCGGCTCTTGTGCGACTCCGGTCGTGCCGGAGCTAGGGGGGAAAGGCATGTGAAAAACCCCCCTCGCATAGGTCGTCGTCGGTCCCGCCTCGATCCGTGCCCAACCCCGCCCGAGGTAGTAGCCGCTCCTCTCGATGCAGCTCGCCACCTAGCCTAGTCTTCTCTCCTCCTTCGGGGGCTGAGAAGAGAAAAGAACTAGGTTGCAGACGGTGTCCGGCTGGCTCTCCTGCCCCCGAGCCAGATTTTCTCCTGTCCCTTGTCCTTTTCCCGTCTGTTTCCAACACCTATCTGATCGCGCTGTGGCCGTCCGTGCCCTCCCCCATTGGTTTACGTTGTTAGGGGGCCGCCTTTACGAGCAGTGTGCCGTTACCATAACCCTAGGCACACTGCGTGAGGCAGCCTATCGATAACCGGGAACCGACTAGGGAAGGGGTTGGAAGAACACAGGGATCGAGTCGCCGGTCCTCAAAAGATGGTGGGTAAGGGAATTTTTCCAAAAACCCCCCGTACCGGGCTTTTCCGGCGGCGGGCGATCCTAGGGACCGCCGCCGCCAGACCGTGCCGCTCCTCCGGCTGCGACCAACCTCCGTCTTGCGTAGCAACAGGCCTCGCCCCCAGGGGAGTACTAAAACTCTCGCAAGGCTGGCGACTGCTAGCGAGCGCCGTCCCTAGCGCTGCTTCCCAGCTGTCCGCCGCCAGCTCCAACACCCTCGTCCCTCCGCTGATCCGTCCGTACCCCTCTTCGCCAAAAAATATTTCGCAAACGCCGCCCCCGCCCCATCGTCGGGAGAGTATCTGCGAGTATTTAGTTGCGGAAAAGACATGTCGGACTGGCCGAGCGGGAGATCCCTGTGCCGGTGCACGGATATTATGTTTTTCCAAAACCCTCCGTACAGGGCTTCCAGACAGCTGTTGATCCCGCGGATCGCAACTGCCGGTACCTCGTTTAGCCCCTTACCGTGCCAGGCATGGCACGGCTATGGGGTTACCAGCGCCCACCGCGTGGAGGTAGACGTAGGTGCCGACGGTCCTGCGAGCGCACCCCCCTCCGGGGCCGCCGCCGCTGCGCCGCCGGCGGGCGCCTTGATGGCTCTACCTCTGCGCACGCAGCCCTGCTGCGCGACGTCCCCGCCGAGGACACGGACAATTTGCCCACCCTCGAGGACTGCACGGATGAATACGATGACACCGAGGTGAGTGTCCCCTTCAACTATGTGGCATTCTCCTCTTCACTCACCCCGGGTCGTGATCTCTCACAGTTTCGGGTAGCTGATTCAGCCTGCTCGATTAACCTCACCGCGTTTCGAGGTGACTTCGTTCAATTCACACCCCCCTCCGCTCCCTCTCGCGTGGGTGGGGTCGGAGTTGACGTTAAGGCCGGTGGCTCAGTGCGGATTTCTGTCAGGCTTGCCTCTGGCCATATTATTCACCGCACTATACATGCACTATACACCCCCGACCTGTCCTCTGGCTCTCCTCATCGCATCGGCAGATTGCTTAGTGTTAGTTGGATGCAAACCCACAGCAGCTGTGAATTCATCCTCCCCATTGACTCTGACACTAGTCTTCTTGTGGTGCCCACACGAATGGGTGTGCTAGAGCCGTCCGGAATCGGTCTCTACATTCTACCCCACCAGCCAGAGCTCCCCTCAAGCCCCTCCGCGAAGAAAGCGCATGAAACCTCTTCTAGTGTTGCCCTTACTGCCTAGTGTGATCCTGTACTGTGGCACCGCCGGTTTGGACACCTTAACATGCAAAGTTTGCTGGCCCTGCACACACACGGTGTCCCGACTAGCCCTGCATTACCCGGCTATGTAAAAGATGTTTCTTGCGATTCATGCTTGCTACACAAAGCCACAGTTGCACCGCGCAACACCGCCGCTTGCGCGAATCCTTCCGTCCTCTCCTCAATATGTCCTCTGACCTTTGGGGACCAATCAATGTCCCCTCCCCACATGGCCTCCGCTAATTCCTCCTCGTCATCGACCACCACACCCATTACATGTGGGTGCGGTTCTTCAAGTCAAAAGACGGCGCATGCTCGGAGCTAGAAACAATCGTAATGGACATCAAACACGTGCATGCACGCCATCACTCCCAATCGGGCGCGTTCGCACAAGTCATAAAATTCGACTCGGACTTTGTGTTTGAAGCTGTTGTCACCCGCCAAATGTGCGCACAACTCGGCGTCGGGGTAAAGTTCTCTGCCCCCTATGCCCATCACATGCTCGGCAAAGCCGAACGCCCTTGGCGCACTATCCGGGACAATGCGTCTGCGATGCTCCATAGCATGGCCGTTCCCAATTCCATGTGGTCGTGCGTTGTCAGCACTGTTGTGTACCTATTGAAGGTTGGAGCGTAGAAAGGATGGTTACAATGCTTTGAGCTCCATTCTTATATCCTCTAGAACCACACATACTAAAATAAATAATATTGCGGTTATCTCCAAAAACGCTTCTTGGACCGTTAGATCTATTACCCAACGGTCACAATTCAATCTAGCGTCAAATAGCTACTATATCGCATTTAATACCGATTTCTTTAGTACAGTGATGTAGCGACATACAAATGCTCTCGACACTCCCCCTCGCTACTCACTACCACTTCCCATGATTGCTTTGGTGAGTTGCCCATGCTTGTCCGCAGCGAGAGGCTTGGTTAGTGCATCCGCGAGCATCACCTCTGTTGGACAATACTTCACCACAATCTCGCCGCTCTCCTGCTTCTCACGACAGAAGTGCATCTTCACGTCGATGTGCTTGCTGCGCCCCGTCGTCATGGTGTTTTTGCAGAGGGCGATGCTGCTCTGGTTGTCCTCGTGCAGAACAGTCCCGGAGGCATGAGGTTGTCCCATCTGCTCCAAGAGTTGCCTCAGAAATACGGCCTCCTGTGCTGCTGTTGTGAGCGCCATGTACTCCGCCTCCGCAGTGGACAATGCCACCGTTTGTTGGCGTTGGCTCTTCCAGCTGATTGCCGCACCGTTGAGCATGAACACAAAACCAGTTCGAGAGCGTCGGCCATCAGAATCGCCTGCGTAGTCTGCATCGGCATAGCCCTCCAAGGATACCGACACTCGGCCACCACCGTACACCAGTTTGCGATCCGATGTCCCTTTCAGGTATCGCAGCACCCTCTTGCCCTGCTCCCAGTGCACCATTGACGCTTTCGCCATGTGTCGGCTCAGGTAGCTGACTGCCATGGTGATGTCTGGCCTGGTGCTCACCGAGGCATATAGCAGACTGCCAATCAAACTCTGGTATGGTAGTGACGCAGCTGAGCCACTGTCGTCTCCGTGCTCTGCCATAGAGCCAAGTGCCATTGGTGTGCTCACGGGTTTAGCGTCCAACATGTTGAACCTCTCCAGCATGTCTAAGATGCATTGACGCTGACCCAACTTAACCACTCGCGCAGCACGATCACGCTCCACCGTCATTCCCAGAAGCCATGCAACTGGTCCCAAGTCCTGCACACTGAACCTTTGACCAAATGCCCGCTTAAAGCTGACGATGAAGGTTCCACCAGGACCGGCCAAGATGCAGTCGTCAACGTACAAGGCCAAGATGTAAAGACGCGTGCCGCTGCCATGGACGAAGATGCATGGGTCTACCTTGGACTGGCGGAAACCGTACTCCACGAGCCAAGTGGTGATGGTCTTGTTCCAGTAGCGTGGGGCTTGCTTCAAGCCATACAGTGCTCTCATAAGCAGACAAACTTGCTCTTGGCCGTTCTCATCCGTCGGCCTCCTATAACCCTCAGGCTGTCGCATGTAGATGGTCTCAGAGAGGTCAGCCTCCAGAAAGGTTGTATTGACATCGAGTTGTTCTATCTCCCAATCATAGTGTGCAGCGAGAGCCATAATGACCCGGAGCGCAGCAACTTTTACAGTCGGAGCAGAAGTCTCGTCGTAGTCAACGCCATGCTCTTGGGTGAAGCCCCGCGCCACAAGCCTGGCCTTATATCTAGCAATGCTGCCATCAGGGTTGCGTTTGAGCTTGAACACCCACTTAGAGTCCACCAACTTACGACCCGCAGGTCGAGGAACCAGCTTCCTGGTCTTTCGAGTCATCAATGACTCATACTCGCTGTCAATAGCCGCTTGCCAGTGCTTGGCGCCCGGACTGCGCAGAGCTTGCTTATATGATGTTGGCTCGAGAGGCTGGTGAGGCTTTGCCATGTTGGCGGCAACATCATCATCACCACGATTGTTGGCCATCCACCACTGCCCCGGAGGTCGAGAGTGCCGGGTGCTGCGCCTCGGAGCAACGCCATCGCCAGGAACAAGCTCCCCCGACTCTTGACTCCCGCTCTCTTGGTCACTAGGCACATTATCATGCTCCCCATGCTCTTGACTCCCGCTCTCTGTGTCGTCTGGCTCAACAACGTCTTCGTCTGTATCCGCGTGCTCCCCCGAATTCTGAAACCCAGAAGAAGTAATGAACGACGGGAGTTCGTCATTATCCGGCGTTGGCGTCGAGACAGCCGACGACTCCTCCCCCATGCTGACGGACCTAGTGAATTTCGACTCATCAAACACCACGTTCCGACTGCGCTCCACACGACGTGTGCGAGGGTTATACACCAACCACACTGGGGAGTCCGGCGCATAGCCCACGAAGATGCCCTTCCACGCCCGGTCATCAAGTTTTCGACGGCGGGACTTGTCAACATGGACATATGCCGGGCAGCCGAAGACGCGGAGGTGGCTTAGGTCAACAGAACGACCAGTGACCAGCTCGAAGGGCACTCCACCAGCAGCCTCACAGAAAACACGATTGCGGACGTACACCGCAGCGTTCATGGCTAGACTCCAAAAAGAACGATCAAGGCCCGCTGTGTGAAGCATGGACTTGGCAGCCGGCACCAAAGTCCCCCACTGTCGCTCCATGCGACCGTGTTGCCAGTGCGAGTACGGAGCAGAAAAATCGTGCGACACGCCGTGGTCATCAAGCACAGCCATAAAATCGCGACCCATGAAGACGGAGTCGTTGTCAAGACGCACGTGCTCAATCTTGTGACCCAAAGCCCGGACAGTAGCCAGAAACCGCCGAAACGACTGCGGAGCCTCATCCTTGGTTCTCAGCACGTCATGCAGGACGAAGCGAGACTTGAAGTCCGTAACGGCGAGGCTGTAGTAGCAGCCACCCAAAGGAGCCACGCCCATAGGACCGCAGAAGTCTACGCCGACCTTCTGAAAGACACGGTCAGGGTCCGCACACGGCGCACGCGAGATACGCGCCACACGAAACTTGCACAAGGCGCGGGTCTCACAGAAGCAAAGGCGGTCCGACTTACTGACCTGCACACCGGAGGTACCCAATTGCACAAGTCGATCCATACATGACCCCCCCAAATGACCAAGACGCAGATGCCACAGAAATTTGGAGGGTCGCGCCATCGCCGGCGAGGCAGAGACAGACGGAACAACCGAAGTAGGGAGCCAAACAAGACCATGGGCACGGTGAAGGGGAATAGTGACACCACCACCATGCTGCGCATGGGCGCAAAGTACGTCGCACGGGTCCTCGAAGACAGTGCGATGCCCACGTTGCCGCGCCTGGGAGACACTAAACATACGCTGATGGCTGGACGATGCTCGAGCCGCCGGATCCGGTACATAGAAGACATCGTGCAGCGTGATCGGGAAAGCGTCGCTGTCCTTGGAGCGCAGCGTGACACGGACGCTCCCCACACCTTTGGCATAGGCACTGATACCTTTCACCCAAATCGGAGAAATCGGGCGATAGGCCTGGAAATCTCTCAAGACGCTGGTCATGTGATGGCTAGCGCCGCTGTCAACGAGCCACAGCCCATGCTCCACATCGTGCAGGTACGGAGGCACCTTGACAGTGGCCGCCAGAAAGCCATCACTATCAAGAATAAGTCAAGGCCCTCCTGTCGAGAGCATTTGTATGTCGCTACATCACTGTACTGAAGAAATCGGTATTAAATGCGATATAGTAGCTATTTGACGCTAGATTGAATTGTGACCGTTGGAAAATAGATCTAACGGTCCAAGAAGCGTTTTGGAGATAACCGCAATATTATTTATTTTAGTATGTGTGGTTCTAGAGGATATAAGACTGGAGCTCAAAGCACTGTAACCATCCTTTCTACGCTCCAACCTTCGACAGGTTATGGGCCCTCCGCGTATGACGCGGGTTTGTAGGGTTTGACCGGAGTTGATGGGATGGTCTCCATTAGGGGGAGTGTTGTGAGATCCCCGTGGTGGGCATGATAATGGAGACATCCGTACGTTGTACTCCGGGGGAGTCTTGGCCCTACTATCTCGCCAATAGTGGATGTACTGCGGGAGCCCGTTGCTCGGGCAGTACGGGGGTATATATATGATATGTATCCCCATTGGGTACCGACTTTTCGGCGCGGTACTTGGTTACGGCGTACGGCTCCGGACACGGAGGTGCCGGGTTCGATTCCCGGTGATGGCACTTCCGTGTAGCCCTTCGACAGTACCTCCGCAGCTGCACGTACAGTCGCGCAGTCGGACTCACTGGTGGCATCCCCCTCACACTCCTTACGTCATTTGTGCATGACACATCCAAGTTCCGCGTCTTCGGGTACGCCATCTTCGCCAAGGTGCCCCACAAGATGCGTCAGAAACTCAGTGAAAAAGCGTTTCCTGGTGTCATGGTTGGCTATGCCCCTGGCGCACCCGGGTACCGCGTTTGCAACCCGGAGACACGCCGCATCACCACTTCCGTCCATGTTGCCTTTCTGGAAAACACTCCAAGCTTCGACGCACGCCTCCCCATCGACTCGGTCAGCACCAACTCTTCGGATGACGCAACCCCCAAAGCCACCTCACCCCAATCCCACCCCATCGACATCACATTGCCCGAACCCCCTCCTACAGCCCCTCGCCAAGCTCGGCTCCTGTCTCATCCCCTTTGCTTCGGCGAAATGATTGCCCACATGTCCACCTACCCACCGACACTTGTGACGGCGTGTTGTGACCCTGAACAGGGCAAAGCCAAAGAAGACATCTTCGAGCACCCTCACGTCCCCGACCTAATCACTTGTCCCCCACACACACCTGTCGGCACATCACCTACGGCTGTCGCTCTCATGTCCGCCCGAGAGTGTGTAGAACCGAAATCGTACCGGGCTGCGTTGGTAAGCACCCATGCCCCCCAGTGGCAAGTCGATAAGCATCAAGATTATTCCTCCCTCATAGACCACGGCACATGGGAACTCGTTGACCTTCCCCCTTGTCGCATGGTCGCTAACAACATGTGGATCTACAAAGTCAAGCTTGACACCACCGGCGACGTCTCCCGCTTCAAAGCACTGTTCGTCGCAAAAGGGTGCAGCCAACGCGCTGGCCTAGATTACAAGGAGACATTCTCCCATGTCATCCGCATGGCCAGCCTCCGCCTCTTCTTGGCCATCGCAGCCGCCCGCGACCTCGAGCTTTGTCAACTTGATATCGATACTGCGTTTCTCCACGCCCATATGAAGGAAGACGTGTACATCCGCCAGCCCCTCGGATTCAGTGATGGCACGTCCAAGGTGTGTCACCTCAGGCGATGTCTTTACGGCCTTAAGCAGTCCCCTCGCGAGTTCAACATGCTCCTCCGTGCATGGCTCGTAGACCATGGGCGGCAAGAATGCGTTTCAGACCCGTGCATCTACATCTTCCGCACCAGCCACGTCTTCGCCATGATCGCCTTGTACGTCGATGACATTCCCGCGGCCTGCAATGATGCCACATGGCTTGCGTCTTTCAAGGCTCAGCTCGGAGCACAGTTCAAGATCAAGGACCTCGGCGACCTCTCACAACTCCTCGGCATGCACATCACCCGCGATCGCTCGGCTCGCACCATCTCGTTGGACCAATCCAAGTGCATGCGTGACATCCTCGCCAAGTACGGCATGACCGACTCTAAGCCATCGTCCCTCCCTATGGACCCGGGCTTCCTCGCCGGCCTCGCGCACATGACCTCGCCCCCTCTCACCGGGGTGGCCAAGGACGTCTACCCCAGCCTTCTGGGCAGTCTCAAGTATGCGGCCGTCTGCCCGCGTCCCGAAGTCTCCACGGCGTTGAGCATCCTCGGCTCTGCCCAAGCCTCCCCCACGGACGCACACCTGCAGGCTCTAAAAAAGTTTCCCCGATACCTTCAATGGCACCATCGATATGCGCCTGACGTTGGGGGGGGGGGGGGGGCACGGACCACCAACGTCAGTTCTCCAACTCACCGGCTTTGCCGACACTGACTGGGCAAATGACAGCAACACCCGCAAGTCCCGTTCGGGCTATCACTTCACCCTCGGACGCGGGCCCATTAGTTACAAGTCTAAACAACATACTTGTGTGGCCCAATCCACGTGTGAAGCCGAGTACTACTTTGCGGTTGACGCCACCAAGGAGGGACTCCACCTCCGGCAACTAATGGGGGAGATCTTTAACGCCCCCATCACCGAAACCACCACCATCTAGGAGGAGAACCAAAGTGCCATTGCGTACTCCCAAAATGCCTTGGTCTACGAGAAGACCAACCACATCGGTATGAAATGGCACTTCCTCAAAGACCACGTGGAGCAGGGAACCGTCAAGTTAAGGTACCTCCCCATTGACCAGATGGTGGTTGACATGTTCACCAAGCTCCTCCTAGGACATGCGTTGGCAAGACACCGAAGTGCAATCCTTGGAGGACAAGACCCAATGCAACGCTTCATCCCGTAGCTACCTTTAGGGGGAGTGTTGTAAGTAATACCTTATAGTTATTAGTTGCAGATAGCCATTGTAAGCTATTCTAGATATGATTAGTACATGTCTAGATCGGACATACCGATAACATGTTTGATTCGGTACAAAGCTGTCGCTAGGCTAGAGCTCACTCAATCCTGTCGTCCCGACACCACGCCTCGGGATGGTTGTCTATGTGAGTGTCCCTTTTACGTGACTGTGACTGTAACTACGTGTGCGTAAGTTACCTTCCATAGTGATTGTGTGTGCACGGTTTAACAATAACAATGTCTTCTAGTCGGTCGTTCATGTTGACCAAGCCGTCGATCGGTTTTCCAAATGTCTCATAACGAAGAGGGAACTGTTGATCTCCATAAACTACATAACCCGTACGCCGCGCCGAAATTAATTCCTTCCAGGAAGCCCATACTCCCCGAGATGTTGACGTAGCGTTCGGTATCGGTACGGGTCAGAAATCGAACTCGATCGGTGTCATCGACGTAAACTTGCGTCGTTTATTTTTTCGGTCCAACATCGTGCCTTCTTCCGTCAATTCCATCGTTCGTAGGACAGGTAAACACATGTTATGTGGATGCTAGGTCGTCTACATGTGGGAAATTTCGCAAGATCTTGAACATGGGTTTGTCCTCCATTTCGGAACCATTTTAACCGCTCTTAACTCCTCGAATAATGGCCCAAAAATCTTCTAATTCGTTGAATGGCGCATTTAGCCAAATTCTCCGGTACTTCAATATATCTCTCTGTTGAAATGGGCGCGCCGGACAGCAAAAATCTGTCGCCACTTGAGAATTAAGGCCATCATTATCGCCAGCTCCATCTAAGTCGAAAGGTCCGTAGGTCTGAGAATACTTTAGGAAATACTTTCTATTCATCATCCAGTCACTAAAGTCCTTACTCCTAAAGACTTGCCTCAAAGTTGTTTGAGGCAACGGGTTTCGTACTTCTTCTCTCTTGGTCTCATCTTGAGTCGGTGTCGGAGATGAAACCCCACCGTGCAGCTTGCCGCGCGTTGCCGACTCATGTCTCACTTTCCCGGCCGGGGTTCCCTTGTTTGTCGTTCTTCTTGTTCTTCCTGTCTGGGCAGTCGATAGCGATGAGTCCCTTCTTGTGGTAATATAGCACTTGCCCTCCTTCTTGAATCTGTCGACCTTGTGGCGGTTAGCCTTCCAAAGCTAGTTGCTAGTATAATTCTGTTTTGTTCTGTTCGGTCGCCGCTTAATTGCTAAATGGTGGTGCAGATGCGAAAAAATGAGATAATGTCTCATTCATTGTACTTAAGCAGTATGTTGTAATTGAACAAAGGGAATCGTCAAATGGTTTTGTCACCTCCCTCTGCTGCACTGGGTTTAAATAGCTTTCCGCCTAGATAGCTTACGCCTACTCACACTCGCTTACGTGTCAGGCGTTAGGGTTTTCCAACCGTCGTCAACAGTCTAGCGACGCGGATCGTCTAGCCAAGGGAATCACATTCTGCATAGGAAACCTCGCTTGGCGCGTCATCTGGCTAGTTAGATTAATTGTGCGTAATTTGAAATTTGAAATTAAACACTCCAATACCAGTAAAACCGGCTGGAGTCTTTGGGCCCCCCCTTATGCTATGCCATACAGGACTTAGAAGCGTGAGGTAGACCGTTAACCACTAATCCCAACCTCTCCAATGGCAGTAACAGCTAATAATTGTGTAATCAAGAAAAACAGATCTAAAAATAAATCCACTTGTCGAGAAATGCAAAACTAAACTGATGCTCGACCTTCACGATGCACGGCCCGCTCCCGCCGAACCGGGGTGTCGACCGGCCTAGGCCGGTCGGCGTTCGGGAGGGACAACGGGCCAGCCTAATCTAGCTCCCGCGTGACTTCGGTCTTGCCGAAGGTAGGAGGGGAAAGGCTGGCAAAAAACCCCTCCTCGCGCGGTCGCTCGTCGATCCCGCCGCTCCATCCCGTAAACCCCGCCCCAAGGTCTTGCCGCGTCCACCGACGCGGCGGTCCTCCGTGTCGAGGTCCCCCATCACCTCGAGGACAGGTGGGGGGGACCGAGACACACAGACATAGAGAAAACTAGCGCTCCTGCCTCCGCGCCTGAAATTTCCCCGCTCATTTCCCCGGTTTTTTCTCTGTCTGGTACCCGGGTACCTGTCGGTTTTCCGGCCTGTGGCCGTACCCTCCCCCCTCTGATCGCGCGTCCACCGAGCAACCTTTTCTTGAGCGGGGGCCTCCGCGCTCACCCGGGCCCACGCTCAAGGACCCCTAGGAGTATGAAGGTCTGTCGGGGTAGTGGGTGTCGAAGAGGGGGGGGGAAGGTCACCGTAGCCGGATCCGGCGGGCCGCGGGCGCCCGGAACTAAACAAAACCCTCTGTGCCGGGTTTTCCGGCGGCGCCGACCCAAAGGGTCGTTGCCGCCAGATCGTGTCGCTCCTCCCGTCACGACCGTCCTCCTTGTCGTCCTAGCTAACTCCTCCCCCCGGGAGATGACGCTGGACGACGTAGCGGCGCGCTAGTGAGCGCCCTACCTTGGTGCTGCTCCCCAACTAGCTCGACGCCGGGTACGGAGATTATTTTTGTATCCGAAAAAAGCCCTCCGTACATGGCTTTCCGGCGGCGGCTGATCCTGAGGATCGCCGCCGCCTCATATCGCCGCTCCTCCGTCTTCGACTAGCCACCGGCCTGTGCCATGTCTTGCCTCACCCCTCGGCAAGGTTCGACCGGCACAGGGCTGGTCGACGGCTAGCGAGCGCCCTTTCCTGGCGCTGCTTCCCGGCTGGCCACCGCCAGCTCCAACACCCGCCTCCCACCGATGATCCGGCCGTACCCTCCTCTCCATCAAACATTGCCGCAGTAGAGGCCCCACCCCTCAAAGGAAGGCAGTATCTAGGGGTATCTGTACGCGAAAAAACATATCGGACGGGCCGAGCGGGAGATCTTGGCGCCGGAAGTGCACAGAAATTAGTTTTTCAAAAGCCCTCTGTACAGGGCTTTCCCGACAGCTGCTGATCCCACGGATCGAGCTGTCGGCCCTCTTAGCCCCCTACCGTGCCATGCCTGGCACGGCTACGGGGTTTCCAACGTCCACCACGGGGAGGTGAGGGGATGCCGACGGGCCTGCGAGCGCACCCCCCTCCGGGGCCGCCGCCGCTGCGCCGCCGGCGGGCGCCTAATTGTGCGTACATGTACGTGTTGGGAGGTAATGGTAGTACAGTACGCATAAGAACACTCGCCAATATTGCAGTAGCGACGTACCTACGTTGTACGTCCTTTTGATGGAAAAGCACGAATTAGATTTAGTAACGAGTACATGTACAATGTCCTACAATGTATTGTTGCAGGATTGTATTCGTCCCACTCGTACCCTCCCCCTCTTGACATATATGTGAGGCCGCCGCGAGGCGGACCTCCGTGGTCAAAGCTCCTTTGCTGAAGAAGTTACTGGGACTCAAGAATGTGCGCTAGGTGAGCATGCATGAATTCGATGTACGCCTGAGTCTTGGCAAACTTGTGCCATTGGGGCGTCTCCAAGAAATCTTGTAACGCCGTAGTTCGATGCACCTCGTTCAATCGGTGCCATACAAGTGGAATATCGTCATCACGGAAGTGCGTTATGAAGAGCAAATATTTGCCTCGTCGTCCAAGTAACGACTTAACGCACACAACAGATGTGAGAGACGTCAAACTCCTCGTCGTCTCCTTCAAGAACAGTCACCGGGACAACATGTCGCATCGGAGAGGTAGAGCCCGGTCATAAATTGTTCACATGGAACACATGATGGAAGTGTACTGTAGCTGGAAGTTTCAATATGTAACAGTGTTTCCCGACTTGCTCCTCCGTTGTAAAAGGTCCAAGCTGTCGGTCCCTCAGTTTCTTGTTGGGCTGTCCTCGTAAGAAAGGGTTTGGTGTGACAACTAAAATCTTGTCTCCTCCGGTGAAGTGCGGTGTTGTAGACAGTTTGGTGCGTGCTTGCATCTCGTCCTTGTGTAGTTGTAACACAGAGCGTACCAATGTATGTATTTCCAGTAACAATCGTAACCGCTCTGTTGCGTCTTGCGAAAATATAATTGACGGTCGCATGCTAAACAACATGTATGGAGGCTCCTCATGAGAGAACCCAAAATTAGCCTCAAAAGGGGTGTGTTCAATTCCGAGTGCACGAGAAGCGTTGTACGCAAATTCCATTTGAGGTAGTAGGGCTGTCCAATCAGAACCGTTGTAACAACATAAGCAACGAAGAAGCTGCTAAAATGTGATGTTCACGCGCTCCGTAAGTCCGTTTGTCTCCGGGTGTCAACTAGAAGACATGTTCAAACGCGTTCCTAGGCGTCGCCAACGTGTCTGCCAGAAGCCATTGATGAATTTCGGGTCACGGTCACTGACCAACACACGGGGCAGTCCATGTAATCGGTAGACTCCATGTAAAAACAAAATTGCAGTCTCTTCGGGAGTAACACTCTCTGTACACGGCAGGGAAAATGATGATCTACTACAATTAGCACTATAATGTTAAAGCCATTGCTCTTAGGTAAGTGTTTCAAGTAGTCAAGACCTCATGTCTGCCACGGTATGGGTGGAACACACAATGGGTAAAGAGTCGCAGCCATCTGCGGTTGAATCTTTGCTCGTCGACACAAGACGCAGCGCTCACAAACAAAATTACATCTTGGCGAATTCGTTTAAACCAGAATATGTCAAGCGCTTTAGCAAGAGCGCTAGCAACTCCTCTGTGACCAGGTGACGAACTTTCGTGCAACTCTGTGATCACTCTCAGTCGAAGCTCATAGTTCCGCGGAATACAAAGGCGATCGAGACGCCAAAAATATCCTGCTCTGGCTTCTATTTGGCTGTCTTTCGTCCACTCACCCTCGCCCCCGTAAAACGAGTCTTGGGAGTACCCCTCGCGAATGAGATCAGCGAACTCAGGGCTCAGCCGCAACGCGTTAACTGTCATTTAGTTTAACTCTGCGTCTTCAAAGAGCGACTCGGACTTCCGTCGTAATTTTCGATCTGACGGAACCTCGCGATCCCAAAACAATGGAACTGTGGCCTTAGGCACGAAGTCTAGACGCCGACTCAACGGATCAAGTTCGTTAAGAGCTCCCTTGCGATATGCAAGTGTCATCGAGCCCACAAACGGTTGCAAATCCCGCAGGTATCTTGCTTGCCGCTTGTTCAACCTCTTGTTTTGCTGCCTGAGCATATGTCGCAATGTGTCGTGGTCCGTTACGACAAGGAACTTAGAGCACCCTTCAAGATAGTACCTCCAATGCTTGAGAGCTTCGCATACGACCAAAGCTTCAAAGTCGTACGCAGAGTAAGTGTTACCACGCTCAGCTGGATTTTGCTTGCGCGCCCAGTTGGAGACTTGTTGAAGGCCTCCTCCTTGGTCTTGCAGCATGACTGTTGTAATCCCCACTGTTGAAGCATATGTAGCCACGGTGAACGTCGCGTCCGAGCCGACCTCCGGAAGGATCAGGCATGGCGCGGAAATGAGCCGTAACTTGAGAGTCTCAAAGGCTTCCAAACAGGCAGGCGTCAGCGTAACCTTCTGTGGCTGGGACTTCCGCAGTAAGTCCGTCAATGGAGCCGTAAGGTCGCTAAAATGGTGTATAAATCTCGCATAGAAGTTGCAGAACTGTACGAAACTGCGAACCTCCTTCTGCGTCTTGGGCACTGGCCAGTCTGCAACGGCTTCGACCTTCTTTGTGGAAACCGAAATTTTACCATCAGACACAATATGGCCAAGATATTCCATCTCTTGAAGGCCGATGTGAGACCATCACCGCAGACTTCGGTAACAAACCCGTCAAATCAGTCTCATCCCCCACACCCTCCCAAACCCCTCTTGACTGCCATCCCCCTCACCCCACCCACACCTCCCGCACCAAAAACTCCACCCCCACCGCACCCATCACGCACATAGGCACATAATATCTCACACCCTCAGACCACCACTTTCCCCCTGCGACGTTACGCTCATGATTTCCAAACACAAGGACACAGAATACGGACAAACACAATACACGGTTGAATGGGCCCCGGAACACCTCACGGAATGGGACAAACAACTCCAACTTGACGACGGCTTCCGCCTCATCTCTTCCACCCCACATCGGTATGCCTCCCCACCCCCACCTCCGCCGACTACTCCATATGTCACGATCCATTGCACACAGAACTCACCTCCACCCGCTGCACTTGCCCGCACTTTACCGTCCATTCCCAATGCCGCCCCGCCCAAGGTCCCGCCACATGGCAGTGCGACTGGTGTGCTCGCGGCCAACAACACGACCTCACCCGCCTCCACGAGATCCAGTGGGCGCCATGCCTACAACTTCACGTAACCATCAGTGAGACCCCCTCCGGCCCCACCGCCCTCACCGCATTTAACTCCGGCTTTGTCCCCTCCACCACACCCATCCTGCCAAAACCTGGACCCCCCCATGGACGCACCCCCTCATTACATTCAACCACGACCCCATCCATCCCGACCTCGACATGCTCCCTACAGGTAAAATCGCCATTCACACACACCCATCACTACACGACACCACTATACTATGCGCTCCCGACGGCCGCGCGGTCACCACCCTTAACGGTCCCCGCGTCCGCCACCTATTCCAACTCTTTCGCCCCGATCTCTCGCAACACACGTTCGAGGAGGAGGTCTACCACCTCCTCACTCGCCTAGGTTCCCGCTCAGAAATCCACTCACCCACACCCGCCACCACCACCCGTAACAGATGGGCCACTAGGGAAGACCTCCTCTCAGCTCTCCGTCACACACTCCACATCCCGACAGAACTCTACTCCGACCCCCTCAATAAATCACTCCACTCCCACACATACCACTCACTCTACCCCGAAGACATAGTCTTCTCATCAAGCGGCAGCAATGCTCCACACACATGGCAAGGCACCAACATCGCCAACCCAGAATTTGACCACGAATGCATGCGCCGCGCCATGGAACATGCAATCACTAGCGCACACCTCACAGCCTCTTCCAGCGCGATCATCCTCATCCTCCCCCGTTGGGAACACACACCATATCGCCACTCCAAATACATCAACTCCCCATACACACACCCCATCTACACCCTTCCCAACGACGCGAACACTTTCCTTCCCCCCGACCAACACACAAGCCATCCCACTCCTACCCCATTCGGCACGCGCTGGATGGTCGACATCTACCTCGTCGCTAACCCCCTAGCCCTCTCCTACCTACCCTCACACACAGCCATGACCGCACTCCACAACACTCTCGAGTCTATCTACGACACACACCTCCCCAACCCCACCATCACCATCCCACCTCCACTCCTCACCGACTCCTACTCCCCACACTCAGCAAGCATATATCACCTCCCCCCCTTACCTACCCCCTTACCTACCCCCTCCCTTACCTACCCCCTCCATGAACGCATGCAACTAACATACTCCCCCACCAGAGGAAGTCTTGCTTGGAATTGGCAGGACTTCGTATACACATACGGCTCTAAAAATGGAGGCAACTCCCCCCTCGGAGCAGCCGCCACCCACCCCGCCTCGGACACCCGCATCAAAATTCTAGCGACTTCTACCCCTCCCTCCCACACTATCAATCGAGCTGAATTAGCTGGCATTGACATAGGCCTCCAACTAAGCCATACCCACCTCCTTACAGACAGTGCGTGCTCCCTCCGCCTCATACAAGGATACTTAACCTGCCCATCCGCTTATAGACACAACATCCACCGCGACACATTCCTCTCCATCACACACACCCTGGAAACCCGATGCAACGCAAGCATCCGCACACACCTCGGCAAAATTAAAGCACACAACCACTCACTAGGCAACGATATCGCAGATGCACTAGCTAACCAAGTTGCAAACGGACAACCGCCAGACACAACATACACCACAGGCTCAAAAACGTATCCTACCGTCACTAAAGACAGTACAAGATCCGAAGTACTACTAAAGTACTACTGACGTAAAAAATATAGGGGATGGGTCGGTAGCTCGGATGAGCAACGCCGACCGTCCTCGCTCCGGGCTTGGCCTCCCTATGAGCGATAGACTGGTGACCACAGGGCCCGTCGGACGACGGGCACCGATCACCTCTCCCCACCCGAGCCTAGCTCACCCAGGTCAGTGGATCCGTAGGCACATCAGACGGTACACACTCCAAGGCGCAGCTTTCACAAATTTGAATTCGGTTCACATGCCGGAATCTGCGCCGCCTACATCTCAAACATTCCGAGTACTCCGTCCAATACTACGACACTCGTGCGTATCAAATAGATTACAAAACGCACTCTCCCACGGAGCCGGCGCACTCTCACGCGCCCCTCCGAGCGTCCGGACGTTCCCATCAGCCGTCCGTGAAAAACAAACCCAATCCTCATCAGACCTGGTCGTGTGCCGCCAACACACGCTGACCACCTCTAACCCTCTCTCTCTCCACTCCAAAACCACCACATACACACAAATCGACACCCACCTTACGTCCACTATGTCATCACCATCTACCCTCCCGGAATCATACAAACAGGTCCTCCTCAAAGACCGCCCTGCTCCCCTTTTCGCGGACGACCACATCGGCCCCCGTAACCGCCTTGTGGGTCACCCACTTGCTCCATTCCTTACGGCCCCACAGCTCGCGACAACAGACTACGGACGAGGCACGCCCCTAGAACCCACGCCGGGCACAGGGCTTCAAACTCCCCTGGTCCTCTCCACCCCGACGACTGCCCCCGACCTCGGAAGCGCCGTTGACCTCTCTGCTCGCCTGATCGACTCCTACCTACTGACAGGCCAGTACTCCACCGCCCCTCCCGACACTGCCAGCTTCTGGCTCCACGGTGTGTTTCTACCGAACACGCCGTCTTCCTCACTCATGCTCATCGCTGCTTGTTCTCTCGCTCGACGCTGGCTCCTCGAAAAAGTTCACGCCCTAACCGATATCCCGGCCCGCGCGAAAAATATACTCGTTCGGGAACTCGCCCATCGTGCGCGATGGACAGCCTCAGTCACCCGCACCCCACACCCCGCCATGCCCCAGCAACACGATCTCACCCCTCTGCCAGTCGCACTCTCCCATGGCCACCAGGTTGTCCGGTTGGACATCCCCACCTCATGCATCACAGTTGGCCTGCTTTACCAGCTCGCTTCACGCCAGCGTGAACTCCCGTCGGGAGGTCCAACGCCACCCAGTGCCGCCTCGGACCCCCAACTTTCCACCACCCTGAGACTGCAGGAAATTCAGATTATCCGTGCTGTAGCTGTTCCCGCAATTTCAGGACAACGCATGAAAATTAGCTCCCCCCTGTTCACTCATCTCTCCGGCCTAGACGTCGTTCCCCTGATACAGGCCCTTCTGCTAGATCGACTCGCAACGGAACTCGCCGACACCTGGAACGCCAGCGCCACCACCCCTACCCCCCGAATGGAAGACCTCCCGGAACCTACCCAACTCCTGCTACAGATCGCGGACGCCCTACAACCTACAAGGGAACCCGTCTTGGTCGTGAACGACCCCCCCTCCTTCTAGATGCATATCCTCCACCCACCCCATAGTCCAGTTCTTTCACAATCAGGACCTGTACATTTTCACGCCACCCTCCAAAATGCTATTCACACCGTACCCCCCACCCCCCCAAAACTACACAATTACCATCACACCCCCCCCCTCTCACAGGCCACGTCCCAGGCACCTCCTGGACTGACACCTGCCTCACCACAGTCCTCATCCAATCCCCCCCACCCCCTCCCCTTCCCCCAACCCAC
>JAPMLY010001980.1:0-73829 GCA_026401115.1 Tetraselmis chui | reverse complement strand
GTGATGGTGTGAAGGTGGTGGTCAGGGGGTACGGGTTCATAGGGTGAACGGGGGAAAATGTGAAGGGATACATGTCCAGATTGTGAATGAATGGGATTATTGGGCAGGTGGAGGATATTTACCCAGAAGGAGGACGGGTCGGACTCGATCGGGACGGGTGTGTCCAGCGGCTCGAGTGCGTCCGCGAACTGGAGGGTGAACTGGGCTTGCTCGGGTAGGTCTTCGAGTTTGCACAGGTTGTGGGACGGGGGGGTTGAACCTGTAGAGGTGAGAGCCGTCGCGAGGTCGGAGGTGAGGAGGTCCTGTAGGAGGGCGACTGCTTCTTGGCCGGTGATACCGGTGAATACCGGGGAGCGGATCTTCATCCTTCGGCCTGAAACTCCTGGAGCCGAGGCAGCCCGGAGAAAGCGAATTTTCTGCTGACTTAGTTTTTCCAGGAGCGAAGGGGAGGAGATCACGGAGGGGGGCACTGGACCGGCTGAACTGAATTCACGCTGGCGTGAAGTCAGTTGGTATAGGAGTCCCACCGCTATACATGAGGTAGGAATTGTCAGGTGGATCTCTTGGAAGCTCGAGTGGAGCTCGACTGGCAGGGGTGTGGCATCGTTGCATTTCGGGGCGGTGGGGTGGAGGGTTCGTGTGGCGTTCGCGGTCCACCGTGTGTGTTGGGCGAGTTCTCTGCCTATTATATTTCTGATGCGGTTGGGGAGATCGGTAAGGTCGTGTAGGCTTTCGAGTAGCCAACAGCGGGCCAACGAGCATGCCGACACGATCGGGTCGGGGTGAGACGGGTCCGGGAGGAAGACGCCGTGGATCCAAAATCGAGCGAGGTGGGGGGGGGGGGGGTGGAGTACTGGCATGTGAGGAGGAGGGAGTCGACAGCCCGGGTGGAGAAGTCGTCGGCCTGTCCCATGGCCTCAGTTGACCGTGGGGGGGACAGGATCAGAGGGGTCTGTAGTCCACGACGTAGAGGAAGGGGGTCCAGTGGCGTGCCCAGGAGTTGTTGGGGGTGGTTGAGCTGGGGTGCGGTGAGAAACGGGGTCAGGGGGTGTCCCGCGAGTGCGTTCCGGGGATGGTAGAGGTCCGTGAAGCGGCCGTGCGGCGGGGGGTCTTTCAGGAGCGCCTGCCTGTAGGTGGGGGGGGGGGGGGGGGTAGGGGGCGTAGACATAGCGGTCGAGTAGGATTTCGAGTGTTGTAGAGGAGTGTAGGAGGTAGGTGTGGCTTTTATAGTTGGTGTTTGAGAGTCGTTCACGTGCTGGCTGCACGCGACCAGGTCCGATGGGACCTGGGTTTGTTGAATGTTGGCGTCGGACAGGGACGTCCGGACGCTCGAAGGGGCGCGATGTGGCGCGCCGCCGACCGGGGAAGAAGCTTTTTGTAAGCGATGAGTTGTATGGGGTGGCGTAGTACTTTGACGGGTACGTGTGTAGATTTTGAAGTGGGTGGCGCGATAGCTGTCGGGAGGATAAAATTCAAATCCCTGAAAGCTGCGCCTTTGAGCGTGTACCGTCTGGTGTCGCTACGGATCCACTGACCATTGTGAGCTAGGCCCGGGTGGGGAGAGGTGAATGGTGCACGCCGTCCGGCAGCCATGTCCACCAGTCTTGCGCTCGATGGGAGGCCAGGCCCAAAGCGAAGACGATCGGCGTTGCTCATCCGAGCTACCGATCCATCCCCGTGTTTTGTGGTTCAATAGTACTTTAGGAGTACTTGGGATCTTTTTACTGTCTTTAGTGACGGTAGGATAGTAATTGCGATGCGCAAGTTTCTAAGGCCAACGATCCGCGCGCAAGGGTGCTTACACTCCAAGTCAACTGCCCCTCAAGCCTAATAGGCCCCCAGCCCGTGCTCCTTGGTGGTATTTCCGGGCACGTGGCAAGAAAAACCAGTGCACACGACATGCCATTCTCGGTGTCGCCGCTCTGTAGACGGCCGGGCGCAACACAGTCGGTGGATACTAGTGCAATTGTGCAAACATGCTGAGAACCCAGTGTCGAGTAGTCTCCCGGCTTGTCGCGACACTACGTGTGCCGAGCCACGCATAGAGGCGTGCATAACCTGCACATGCACGAATTTCGGCCCGCAAAATATGGGCCGAAAATCCAACGTGGGTGCCCACAATAATTGGGGCGTGCCGGTAAAGGTGCTCACGTCAGTGAACAACGCGCCGTGGTGTGCTGTTCGAAAATCATTATTCTACACCCCAATCGAGTTGCATGGCCATCGCGGCAGTGCGTGGCGGGTAATTAAATACGTGCCGCTAGTAACGGACTTTATGGGAAGAGTGTGGGGCTGGGCGCCGGTGGTTCTCACAAAGTTATTCTTATGAAACTCCCCACGCTACGGCTTAGCACCCGTCAGTATTTTGTGCTCCCGCCTTTCTCAGCAAGGCAAGCTTTTAGCCTGCGCCGAATTGACTCGCTCTTGAATCCCGTGGTGCCCGCTGTGACGAGCAAGTTGGCCTTGCCCCATTCATTTACTGCGGCGTAGACCTACGCGCAGGCCTCCCCCAGCGAGCTTTGTCAGAAACGCCCCCCGTGCCTTCTTAAGTACGCACCCACTTGAGAACCACCGACGCCCTTGTACCGTGCTGCTGGGCTACTTAGGTGAAGTTGCCCACGTCGTTGAAGTCCCACACAAGTTGCAGTCGCCACGCTTGAGTGGTTGGTGTGGGCCCCATACTGGTTTTGAAGCCGCGACGCGGTTGAGGTCCAGCGTGGTGTGCGCAATTGGGCGAAATCCCACCTCAAACCGAAATTTTGTATTCACACGTGAACGCTCATATCATCGCCGCTTTGTCCCCGGCCAATACTAGCGAATTCAAAGCGGTTTAGAAATCGCCCACACTCTTCCCATAAAGTCCGTTACTAGTGAAATAGGGCCTTTTGCGTAGGGCGGGTGTTTACCATGTAGGGTTTCTAGGGTTTAACTGTACTTTAGCTCGTTGAAAAGGCGGGCCGAAACTTGTGTTAACGGTAAGGCTAAGGGGGAAGAGGGGCACAAATGGGGCCCATCACGGCTACGATATGACGTATTAGGGTTTGCGGCCCAACCCCGATTTCGGTGTATACCCTGATTCGGGCGCCCCGGAATTCGGATTTGCCACGCTTTGGCTCGTAAAAAATCCCGAAATGGGCGGCACAACATGCGGTTTTTATGATCCCAGCATGTTGTCCGCAAACATGGGAGCACGTGGGTGTGATGGCATGTGCCGTTAATATGCTTGACGTGGGTGGACTCGGGGCCGGAAAACCACAGCTTGGGAGGCTTAAAAAAGCCTAACTTCGCCGTACAAAGTCCGATTCGAGCAAACTAAGTTGCAAGTGGAAGCCCTTCCCCCAAGTAAATATAAGTTTTCAACTTAATTTATGCCTACCTGCCGGTTTTCGCGTCAAATCCGCCGTCCGATGTCATCCAAGCCCTCGTACAACCAAATAAAGCTTTTAGGGTTTCAAAATCTGCCACATTCGCGCGGGGCTAGCAACCCCTAGACAGGTGGTACCCGCATACCCGCTCTGCTAATACGCTCAACAATCAGCGCTCTATATTTCTTCTATTCTCGGCGTTGCCCATTTCATGCCCCATGATGGCATGGTGCCGTGCCCTTTGCCGCCGGCGAGATGAAGGCCCGTGCTAGGGTACTTTGAGAGCTCCCCGCCATTTTTCACGCCCGGCGATGCGCAAGTTTCTAAGGCCAACGATCCGCGCGCAAGGGTGCTTACACTCCAAGTCAACTGCCCCTCAAGCCTAATAGGCCCCCAGCCCGTGCTCCTTGGTGGTATTTCCGGGCACGTGGCAAGAAAAACCAGTGCACACGACATGCCATTCTCGGTGTCGCCGCTCTGTAGACGGCCGGGCGCAACACAGTCGGTGGATACTAGTGCAATTGTGCAAACATGCTGAGAACCCAGTGTCGAGTAGTCTCCCGGCTTGTCGCGACACTACGTGTGCCGAGCCACGCATAGAGGCGTGCATAACCTGCACATGCACGAATTTCGGCCCGCAAAATATGGGCCGAAAATCCAACGTGGGTGCCCACAATAATTGGGGCGTGCCGGTAAAGGTGCTCACGTCAGTGAACAACGCGCCGTGGTGTGCTGTTCGAAAATCATTATTCTACACCCCAATCGAGTTGCATGGCCATCGCGGCAGTGCGTGGCGGGTAATTAAATACGTGCCGCTAGTAACGGACTTTATGGGAAGAGTGTATAATTATTGCATTCCGGTTCCTCGGGCTTTGGTTTTTTCCTCCTTACATCTTTTTGCTGAGCGGCCTCCACTGCTTTTATTTATATGTTGTTTACAAGAAGAACGATATGAGCACGGACAAGGATAGTGGGAGGGTAAACAAGAGGGCAAGAGTGACAAGAAGATCACGGAATCCAAAGCACAGCAAAAGGAAAGCACTACATTGTGCACAAACCTAGCAGATTAAACTAAGGCAACTCCTAGGCCACGCCGAGAATGCAACACGTGGAGGCGACAAGCGGCGCCTCACGCGCCGCTCGAGGAAGCACGGGGAGGCTTGCGGCCCATGGCGCGGGTGAAGAGCGCCGTGGCAGGAGAAGGCATCCCAGCCGAGGAAGAAGCGGCCTCCACGCCGTCCGCACCGGCGGACAAACCGCGCAATACGTTGTCCGCGTGAGCAACTTGGACGGCGACAGAGACTTTTCGACGCCTGGAGGCCAAAAATTTGCCCACATGCATCCCTCTAGATGCGGCTGCCTGCTTGGCTAGCTCCGTCAAGAAAGCCGTGGCGTGGCCGCCGAGAGTGCCAATATTACTGCTCTCATTTCTTATAAGAAATCCTACTTTATTATCTTTGTATTATTACATCATACTAAAAAACCCTAAACCCTAACTATACAGGTGCTCACGGTATTTTGTATATTGTTTTCTGTTAGGTACGGGTACCCGTACATATCCGAAAACGGAGTGGACGATCAAGGTGGAAAATGGAAAACACCAAGAGAATAAGAAAAACCCACCACACGTTTAGGATAGAATGCCCACCACAAGTTTACTATGCCGACCGCAAGTGCAACCCCGGGGGACAGGAAGGCATGCTATAGCGGCAGCCTTTTAAAGGTTTCCCTTCCTGATTGTTGGCAGGGTTTGCTTCTTTTCTCTGCTTTTTCTTTATCAAAGTTTTCCACTACTTTTCTTTTACTTCGTCATTCTGAAGACTGATATATTTATTTCATCACATCTTTCTAATACGGAATTCTAATGATAGTTTACTATACTCATCCACAAAATTCCGGACATGTATTTTATTAAATTAAACATAAGTTGGTAAAAAACACGCGCCCCTCTCACGGTCTCACCACGTCAAGCACGACGACACCCAAGTACCACCCAAGTGGAGTAGAGCCGGGAAGCAAGATGTTAGCCGTCATTCGGTATGGTTAGACTTGACTTTAAAGCGAGTGCTTTCGGTGGAATTATGTTGAATTAAGCCCATAAATTCCCGTGAAATTGTTATAACTACACATACACACGTCACGAGCGTATTGACGCCACACTCGGGCAGTGCTCAAGCGCTCATACCAAGCTGCGTAGTGCTCGGTGAGCCACTTAATCCTAGTTTTTGGACTTGTTGGAGCGGGTTTGGGGCCCTTGATACCGTGTTCAAGGCCCGAGGTTTGGCTTGCGGGTGTGTGAATGGAACATGGAAGTTCACGCCGCATGCATGGGTGATGTATTTGGATTACAAGCAAATAGAAACACACGTAATGTAGGATTGGATAAAGATCAATGCATGCTATAGATGGGCAATTATTGGCGTTGGCAAGGGGCGAGGTCGAACTTGGCCGTTGGGACGCAACACGTTGACGGTGGTGCTTGGAATGCTTGGATATGTGCTTTGTGCCAACCACAGGTCCCGCCCCACACGCGGCGCACGTCAAGAATTTGGCATGTAAGTTAGTAGGAATAAAGAATTGGTAAGCATGTATCAACAACCTCCGCACAGGGAGGTTCACCTCATTCGACGGCGAGCCAAATTCGACAAGAGATTCTTGGCACTACGGCTCAGCTTCGCCGGAATACCCCTGAAAATATGATAATTCACAGAAAATGAGTCGTGGGATTTCGAGCCCGTGAATAGGCTCCAAATCCCACGAGCCAACGAGCCAATGCGGTTTGACGAGTGTTCAAAATACGCGTGCAACAGTACATATTTCAAAAAGATGTTGATCTTATTTGAGATAATTATGAATGTTTGAACATTGATTGTAGCCGAACGCAACTTTCCCTTGGGTTGCGCGCGTATTGGTGGTAAGTTTACATACGTGATTTCGTGCGTTTCCTCCACAACGGCTTGCCCAACACGTCGCCCCTTCGTCGCCTATGCACCACATTTGCGCGCCCGTCGCACAAGCATTCATATTGCGGCGCTTTGAGCCCGTTATTGTTTTCGTTTAACTGGTACAACCATTGTTTGAAAGAGCGTGTCGCAAGGGCGCGTGCGGGAAAACCCCAACTACACAAGCCCGGTATTGCTCGAATTCGCCCCCCGTATTTGTCGGTGCAATCCGTTTTGCGCGCCAAAGTATTGCCTAGGGTTTCAAATAATTTGTCAGCAAAATCGACGCATGATAATATTTTTCATATACGAAGGTGCCAAACATTATTCGGACTTTTGTGAAGGAGCGTGTGTAATAAATGGCGCTCGCCGGCGGCGCAGTGGCGGTCGACGAGTTGTCGACGCTTTCCTTGCTGTTTTCTTCTCGTTCCCGAGGTTCCGCTCTGCAATTCTAAATCACGCCACGTGCATGAGGATTCAGCGAGCGGAAGACAACATAACATACTATGATAATTGGCTTAATAATCTCGTTCGTATAGAGCTCGAGTAGCAACTAAAATCTCCCGACGAGTCTTCCCGTGTCATCGCTTTCATCCAAGGGCTACATGAGGAATTTAAAAATGCTACTCCGCTTTTGTCGACGGGTGATGTCGACGCCTTAACCTTCGATGATGATGTCCAGCACGTCCGCGACTCCATACCAATCGTCTGTGCTACGGTGCAACCATTTGCGTCAGCATTCCTATCTGAAGTGAACTTGTTATTTTCCTCGATTAACGGGGTTTAGAATAATATTGTTGCCCAAATGTCTACCCTTGCGACGCAAATGGAGTCCATGGCCATCTTTGTGGCAGTAGTGGTAGACTCGTCCTCCCTCCGTCATGCCCATGTCCGCGACCATCGCGAGCCCATCGACTGGCCATGCTGTGACAAGCAAGGCCACATATAGTAAGCAGAATACTACGTTCGTAAACATATTTTAAAGCGATAGACCGAGGCTTTTTTCAGCCACCGAGATCATCTTGGTTGTTGCCTTTGATACCCATGCTCCCCCAAAGGCCGGCATCCTATGGGCACTACGTTAGGCGTGACGACTCCTCCTCTCCTCGACCGTGAGTTGGACATATTTTTTTTCTCAACTGATTACTTCTTTTTTAGCACCGTCCCCATTGCGCCAAATCTCTGCTCTAATTCCTGTCCTTTTCTAGCTTTAGGATTCCGCTTTCGGGCCCTCTGCGTTGAACAGGGAGCCGGCGATGCATGTATTGATCATCAATGATGATGATACTGCCTCGCTGATGGGAACACAAGTCGCTACCGACTGTTACGACTCAATAGTACGACTCAAACTTTTAAATTGCCTTCGGACCCTAAGTCCTCCCTACTATTGCTTACGTGCTGGCCATCAGCATCCTCATCGCAGAGGGAGCTACACTAATACCCGTTGACACCTCGGAGCGACCTCCGTTTCCGTCTTTGTGTTATCGCTTCGGTCGTTTCATCGGTCTTGAGCTTCTTTATGAGTGGTATGCGTCCCCCTAGAAGGGGTATAGACACCGATTCCCCGTTCAGCTCTACTGACAACTCGAGTAATATAAATTTCTCATCTAATGCGGGGCTATCAATTAGCCATAACATCGAAAAGTCGGACAACGTGCAACGGTGCGTATCTCTCTTGTCAGCCTCCTCGTATCTTCAACCTCAAACAGCTTCTCTTCGAGTCGGGCCAAGCACATGGACACTCGGCTACATGTTGTGCACAACGCACACCTATCGATGTTGTCATACTCTCCCCCCTTGTTTAATTTCTGGCAGAAGTGTCAGTCTGCTCATCATTCTAGAGGGATATTG
This sequence comes from Tetraselmis chui, assembly GCA_026401115.1. NCBI lineage: Eukaryota > Viridiplantae > Chlorophyta > Chlorodendrophyceae > Chlorodendrales > Chlorodendraceae > Tetraselmis > Tetraselmis chui. The sequence goes on along the minus strand of JAPMLY010001980.1, from coordinate 65,671 downwards.
AGGTACATAAATGAAGACATTATGTCTTCACCATAATGGACGGATCTGCAGTAGGGACACATACCGAGGAACCCCATCTAGAGTGTCTACTAATGTCATGTAGCAACGTTCAGAAGCTCATGCGCAAAACGCGCCGAAGCAAGGGACTTGGGGCTGAATTTTCTTTGAATAACGTCACGCTCTGCGGAACAGTCGGCAGCTCCACGAGCGGCATCTGAGGACCCATTTGCTACGGACGATGGGTCTTGGCATCAATCTGAAGTTGAAAACTCGCCATACCATTGATAAACCGAACACACTGCAAATCGCCCCGTAAGAGGTTGTGTACACCTCCGTACCAGGTCGTTAAACTATTGGGTGTACTCCGCGTAGCTCATCATCGAACCTTGGGATTGTAGATCAGCGAGCAAATCGCGTCGTCTCGAATGTTGGGCATCACATGCGTCTTGCGAATCTCTGAGAAGAGAGTTTCAAAATTATTTGGAGCTGAGTAATGCGTCTTGCGATTGAGCCGCAAGCGATTCATATGTGCATTACAGTACATTGCAAGAAAGTACAATGCAAGACATTGTACAAGTACTCGTTACTAACTACAATTCGTGCTTTTCCATCGGAAGGACGTACAACGTGGGTACGTCGCTATTGCAAGGGTTCTTATGCGTATTGTACTACTACTATCTCCCAATACGTACAAGTAAGCACAATAAATCTAACTGGCCAAATGACGCGCCAAGCGAGGTTTCCAATGCAGAATGTGATTTCTTGGACTCGACGAGCCGCGTCGCTAGTGTGTTGATCACGATTGGAGAGCCCTAGCACCTAGCACGAGGACCGAGCAGGAGCTCGTGCAAGCAGTCTAGGCGGCGGAAAGCTATTTAAGCCTAGTGCAATAGAGGGAGGTGAGACGACCTTTTAACAATTCCCTTTGATGAATTACAATCTACAGTTAAACACTAACAATGCGACATCTTCTCAATTTTCCCTGCATGTGAACTTCCACCTAGGGACAAAACAACGAGAGAACAGAACAGAACAGAACAGAACAAAATTGTGCATGCATTTAGCTTTCCGAAGGTTAACCCTCACACATAGGTCATCTAGAGAGCTGAGCCAAAACCAACATGACAACGTTGTTCGAGTCATGATCATTGCCTTGCAGTCAAAATCGCTGTGACTGAGTCTCGAGCCAATCCTCAAGCTGTCGAACGTCTCGACCAGTTTGTAGTGACGATTGGATTGCCGCTTTACGCTGCGCATATGTTAAAGTTACACTCAGATCCGCAAAGTGAGTATTAATGGTGGTGGGGCTCGCATGTCACCTTGCAACTGAGCCACTAAATCAAAAGGTAAGAGCTCGTACTTCGGCTGAGTAGCTTTAACAACGCCAGATATATACTGTGTAAAAGCTAAACATCAATTCTCAATCAATGCCGGAACGACGTAAAAACCTTCATGTTGCACAGTCGATTGAGAAAGGAAAACTCGTTCAACCTTAGCCGGTGTGCGAAGGCTACGGGTCACGTAATAAGGAATGGGTACGGAAGTGGCGCACACTTAGGCATGCTGCGTCTTGATGTAACATGTCACTGTACACGCCCATCTTCACCATTGAACATGATAAATTGTCTGTAGTTCGGATCACGGCAGTCTCGTCGAGCAATTTGCGAACAATGTCAACAAGTGCCTCGTTAAGTTTGACATTGCCGACAGGAAAACAAAGGCGGGATCCTTACCGGACTTAGGCTCTCGCTACAGAAAAAAATGTGATATCACTCGCTTTCCTACTTCCGAAAGGCAATACGAACACCATGTAGTTACCAAGATCAATATATGCCACGTCGAATCAAGCGAGCATTGGCGAGCGAACGTAGCGAAAGCGTGTTCAGAACGAAGCTCCGTAACTAGTGAGGCAGTTTTCCTCCTTGCAGACTCCTAACACAAATCAATTGTTGCTACATGTGGGAGTGCCAGTGGATGGATTGAAGATATCTTGTTGTTTATTGATATCATTAATATAGTATAACGTAATTTTCTAAAATGTAATGGTGCATTTCACCTCCCTCCAATGCACTAGGACTAGATAGCTATGTCCTTGGAAGCCCCATATAGTGTCGCATGCTCTTCTTGGCTTGCGCGTTAGGGCTTTCGTGACGGTTTCATCAGACTAGCGTCGTAGCATGCTTGTCACGGGAAATCAGAAATTGTATTTGTTTCACAACAAGTGCAAATAAATCGGCCGGTGACTCATCGCGTGCCCCACACGGTCATGTAGGACTTACGGGTAGGGTTTTACGCCGGGGGTCTCCTTGCTCATCCCTCTCCGATGGCAGTAATACCATACTACTACTCATACATGGAGAGACTGGGTATGTAGACCCTAGAAGCGATATATCGCTACGAAAAAAAATATGGAAAATATTGACACGCTATCTTCAAGATGCGCGGCCCGCTCCCGCCGCTCGAGGGCGCTTATCATCCTAATCGCTTATCTTATCGAGGGCGCTTATTGGTCAGCATGTGATGGTCGAGTCGGGTCCGCCTGACCTATGCTCATTTGAGACTCCGCTCGTGCCGGAAAATGGGGGGGGGGGGGGGGGGGGGGGGGGGGGGGGGGGGGGGGGGAGGGGATGTAGGCGAAGAATCCCCTCGCATATGTCGTTGAAGGCCCCAACTCGATCCACGCACAACCTCGTCCGATATGCTAGCCGCTCTTCCCGTCGCAAATCTCCACACAATATAGGCTTCCCCCTCCCTATGGGGCAAGGGCAAGAACACCATAGCCACAACCATTTGCCGTCTGTCGCTCCTCACGTCGCACATGTCATGTCCCGGTCGGCTACATGTTGTTTCCGGCACCGGCACCGGCTTATCATTAAAATACCCGTACCCTTCCCTTGTGGTTTACGTTACGAGGGACAGCCAATACGGGCGGTGTGCTTTCGCGATAACCCTATAGCACACGGCATGAGGCACTCATGTCGACGGTGGATACCGACGAGAGGAGAGAGTCGGCGGTAAAATCAGATCGGGGCTCCGACCTCGAAGGTGCCGGGTACAGACGTTGCGACCGAAATCTTCCGTACATTATTTACCGGGGCGGCCGATCTAAAATCAGCGCTGCTAGAAAGTGCCGCTCCTTTCGCCGCGGCTGCCCTCTTCGTTGTTGGTGTCGAGCTCCACTACCTTTGATGGCTATGCTTGACCTCTGGAGCGCTGGTCGACGTCTAGCGAGCGCTCCTCCCTAGCGTTGCTCTCGCGAAATCATACCGGGCGTCGTGCATCATATTAGATTAAGTGTGCGTACCATAAGTAACGGGAAGTAATGGTAGTACAATATTGAATAATGTCTTGGAGATGTTGCGGCGGCGACGTAACCGCGGCACGTCCTTCCAATGCAAAAGCACGGATCAGATTATTAGCGAGTGCGTGCACAATGTCCCCGTGTAATAAAATGTGACGTAACAATACTCGTCACACCATGATCACGGTGCATTGCGCAATCAATTGCTATTAACTGCAACGTTTTTTTTTGCTTTTTGTTGTTGCGTTGTGCAATTCAACTATTGTAGTGTATTTTGAGCAACCGCATTATTAATTATTGTGTAATTATGTGCCCATGTGATGAGATTGCGCATGCTTTTGCTATGACCCAGAATCACGTAATGAGCTCCATCGCGATATGCCGATGATTTTCTTCTATACTATAATAATGTTTTGTCCAATATACCACTCGTGGCTATTCGGTTTGCCTGTTTCGTAATTGCAAAATTCACTCGAGCTCTGCCAAGCCCGCTTCGGGTCGTCCCCTCGTCAGGATGCCGACCCACTTAACGGGGGGCTAAATTTCGGAGACTAGGGACAAACTGATTTCGCAACACACGCAGCGAATCGTCCGCTGCACAACAAAATATAAAATATTGCGAGCAGCACGATACGCGAATTTCAGTAACTGCATTGGTCTTGCGCAACAACACCTCCCACATGGACGCAACGAAGCCTCTGAAACTACGACAATATGCATATGCGGAAGCGGGACTGCTCGCGACCAGCACGTTACAAATGCGCACGGATAACCTCGACATCTATTTCAGATGCTTTCGTATATAGTCAGTGATTAAGTATATTAGCCATCTCCACACATCGTTTCCGTCTTCTCACTCGCCAATCGCCCCCCCCTCGACCTATCCCCCCCCCCCCCCCCCCCCCCCCCCTTTCCCAAAGTAAGGATCTCCTGCAGTAACGCACGCCCCGTATCAGCTCGCATATACGCGGCTAAAACAACTAAAACGCGGCACCGGAGAGACATAAATAATTTATTTGTTGTCTGCCATCCCCTTCCACCCCTTATCACCGGCTCACAACCACCCTCCGGCTACTGATGACCACATTTCGGCCGGCTGGATCCACCCCTACCGCAGGCAGCACTGCTCGAAGTTCCGTCGGCACTGGCGAAGTCCGGCCCCCGCCGCTCCCCTCCGCGCGCGCGCTGCTGTCGCTGATCGGCCCCGTGACATGGTTAGCAGCCGAAGGAAGGTTCTCCGTCTCGAACTGCCCCTCTACCCGTTTACTTCGCGACGCCGCCTTTACCCCTGCCTCCGCTTCCGCCTCGGTTTGGCTGCTGGCCCAGCCGGCTTTGGTGGGGTGAGGAGGGAGTCGCGCCTCCACAGACCCGCGTGCGTTGATTTGCTGCAGCATGGAGCGGCCGCCTGACGGGTCGCCGCCCTTTTTTGTTGGTAACACCACGACCCACGGATGTACTTCCTCTTCCACGTGCGGAAGGTGACGTGACGCGAGCGCTTCCAGAGCGCCTCCCAGCTTCCCGCACATCGGCAATATCATCTCCGCGGGCGGCAGCACGCCGCCGCTGGGTTTGCTGCCTGTTTCTGCTGGCCCCGCGCGTGCGGACGCCAAGTGCGACAGCGCCACCGTGCGCGACTGGTCCGGCCGCTTCCGCGGATACCGAATGTCCAGTTTCCGACAGCAAGGCAAGTCCATCTTTCGACAGTACGGGACGTCAACCTTCCAGCGGTACGGGACGTCCAGCGGCCGCAAGAACGCGCCCTGCGTGGAGGGCTCCGTCACAAAGTCGAACCTGTAGCGGTCACCGTCCATGAAGTATTGGTTAGTGCAGGCCCTTGGAAAAACGGTGCTGAGCCAGCAATAATAGGGCCACGCCTCGAAAAGGGCGCCCACGAGCGAAACACAATAACAAGTAACATTCTTCATATTTCCTATTATATTCAAGTGTTTAGCAATAGGTACTTACATATGGTCAGAATACGACTTTAACAATCCCATTTGTATGACAAATAGATGTTGTTTTTCTTTCTCGTCTTTGTAGCAATTAAAAACAATGGAGGAAGCGCGACAGCTCTCATATCTATCTTGAAACTAGGAATTTATCTATAAACAAACGAACGTCGCGACAAAGAGACAGCACTGCGATGGGGATTCGTCACAGGCGGACAGAAGGGGTCATGAATACGCCTTAGCTGCCGTAGATCTAGTGACGGATTTAAAAATCTGCCGTAGATCTACTGAGAGGTGATGGACGTATGGCACGGGTGAGTGAGCTGACGAACAAAAACACTCAAACACCAAAGACACACGTGTTACGAACATAGAAAGCAATATACGTAGCTATGCACCTGGCTATCTCACGGACGCATTAGTGATAGAATCTTTGATACACCTCCCCGTGTGTGTGTGTGTGTGTGTTTGCGTGTATCTGTGGTGGGTGAGTGGATAGGTGGGTGACGGGGACTGTGTGTGCATGTGTGATTAGGGGAGGGGAGCAGGCCCGGTATTCGCCAGGTGGTTAATGTGCACGCGGTTGTGGAAAACAAACGGGTGAGGGTAGAAAACAAGGGCGAGACGCACGTGATGAGTTCAAAGTCATTTTGCACCGTGATGCAGCCGTTGGCCTCCCGCAGTGAGGCCCACCCCCGACTGGACACTCCCACCTGACACCCCTCCCGGAACAGATCCATGAGCAGCCGCCCCGCGGGAGTGGGCAGCACTTCGATCACGCCCATCAAGCTGTCACCCTCCCAATACGCCTCCAACACCTGCCGTGTGCACACCGAGACAAGAACAGCAAAGCAAGCGTGGTCTCAGCTTCTATGTCTCGCCAGTAGAAAGAGCAGAGACTGCACAAAGGAAGTAGAAGGGGGAGAGGGAAGCTTACCTGGTGCGAGACGTTCATGAGGTTGAGAGATCGAAATGTAGGGGAAACGTAGCTGGGGTGGTCCAGTTCACCGAGTGCGGTGCCGTGTCGGATGTGTGTCCGTTGATATCGGTCCACCTCACGCTTAAGAATAGACTGAAGGAGGAAGAAGGGACGGGAGTCAGACACTGTGTTTCAAAGCGCGTGTGTGTGAGACTGCAGAGGGGGAAAAAGGTTCAGAAACTGTTTTTGTGTGTGCCCACGTGTGTGTGTGTGTGTGTGTGTGTGTGAGAGAGAGAGAGAGAGAGAGAGAGAGAGAGAGAGAGAGAGAGAGAGAGAGAGAGAGAGAGAGAGAGAGAAAGAGCATGTGCCTTTGTGCGCTTGATACAGAGAGAAAGATGGAAGAAAGGAAAATAAATGGGACAGGGAAATGGGTTTGCGAAGTTGTGTATGCAAACATCAGACCTCCACGGCCGTCACTTGCGTGTCACTCCCCCAATCTCACTCGCCGTTGTCACTTTGCTATTAAGGGGGAGGGAAGGGGGGGGGGGGGGGGCACCTTTGGATACATTCGTCGATTATTGTTGACACTGTTCGCGCGGTGCAGCAGCCCTACGTATAAAAACAGCACCAGCGCACCACACCTTTCACCTCCAGCGCCCCTCTCTATTCCACAGCTTAAACCAACGCGAACATAACGGTTGATTCATTCAATGATAACAGAGGGAGGGTGGTGCTTTGCTCACCGCCAACTATTAGTCGCCCTTTATTCACTTGGAGACTCTTCCGATACAGCTCGCGCAGCTGAAACACACCAGAACCCGCGTTAGCACAATAGACACGGAGAGCCGCACACGCGACAGTGAATCAGATACCAGTACAGGTGCAAATTTTGGGGGAGGGGTTCGGTCGTATTCGTGTCAGCACACTCGGTGGGTCAGTGGGTCGCTTTACCTCGTCGCGAGTCGGGCTTCGCTGTGCCTCGCCCGATACCTGCGCCTGCAGGCTGCAGGCGCACCCCATGACCCGCGTTACCCGTACGCCGGCAGAATATCAGAGCGTGCGTCTGAGAACGCACGTCCCCTCGCTCGTTCGCTCTGCTGCTTCGCGCCCGGTTCGCCCGCCGTGGTGACGACGACTTCAACAGCGGGTATACGCGCGTTTATTACGACTGCAGTACTTACTGAACAATGCCCTCCTGTCCTCTCACCACGACATGCGAGCCAAGATCGCGTACAGCCTCGCGCCGCAGCGTACTGGGCGGAACCGCACCCTTCAGCCAGAGCCAAACACCGTGCCGCTCAGTTACAGTTTCCTCAAGGATGGTTTACAGCCTGGTCCGGTGCTACAGGCGCTGCGCAGGGCGGGAAGACGGGGCGTGCTCGGGCGCGAAAAATAGTCTCAACTTGTATTTGCTTCCCGCCAAAGTACTGGTACTGATATCTCCCACGTGGATCGGATGTAAGCCACGGGTAGGTCAGAGCGTGCTACGAAGCAGCCCCTGGCGAAAGCTGCCAATCTCTTCCAGGTACGCTTTGAGGCGAACTAGGCTAGCTGAGGGGGGCCTACTTTATCCTGCCACTTCACTGGCCGCGGTCGAAGCAGGGAGCAACTCGGTGGGCGAAGGTCGTCTGGTGCGGCCGGCAGAGAAGGGCGCTTGTTACGGCTCGACGGCTCGTACCGGGGTTTCATGATCACACATATCCTGATGACGGTAGAAATGAGTCCCGGTACGGGTACCTTTGCAAGTGCGGGTGCAATCTTTCGCGGATGCGGTGGCAAAGTTCATCTAAGAACCGGCCAAAGTTCATACAAGAACCGGTGCGGATGCAATGGTCCAATATTGTGAGATAGTCATTACAATGTAGTCGTAATATTCCTTGATGATATAATAGCAGCAGTGCTTTCGCCTTGCGCGCTAGCCGTGTACTGCTGATGTGAGGAGTTAGGAATTGTTTGTAAATAAGGAGTAGCTCCCCATATGTTAAACCCAAACTGTAACCTGCGAGAGTGTACACATCATACGTACCAGGTACAATGTGCATGTTAAACCCCAACTGTAAACTGCGATACTGTACGACACATACATTATTTTTCATCAGCGACTGGGAGTCAGATTATGCCAAAGATGACAGCTTGCTTACATTTTGGATAACCAAGCACTAAAACACCTAGTGCCTCGAGGGATCGGGAGAATGTGTGGTACACGTACCACGTTTCTGGTACACGTACCACAAAAAGTGGGCATCTTTGGAGCCTCCAAGCAGGCCGCTGATTTAAGCAATCTTTACAGAAATGGGTCCAAAACATGCATAAGGTCCCAGTCAACTCAGTTTTCAAGAAATACAGGTTACCGGCCGCGGCTATTCGCCATGGTGACGATTTTACCCCCATCTACCCCTCGCGGTAGCACCGCTCGGCACGTCCGGATAGGCCAAAGAGTCTCGGCTCGTAGAGGCCCTATAGAGGACCTAAAGCCCGGCTCGAGGCGCCATCAACGTGCCCGGAAGTATGGCTTAGTTACTGCGTCGGTAGGACCGAAGTTGTGGACCGTACGGTGGGATGATGGTGCGGAAACTGCAGAGCGGTCCGCTCAACTCCGGGTAGAGCTGCCCACTGCCGGGGAAGAACTTACTAGCTCACCGCATGGCGATGACCACACTAACTGGAAATTAGTTCCTGCTCACCCTTCCAATGCCTTGTCAAAATTTTGTGTGGAGCTTTTGCCTGTCGACTCCGCTGTGCGCACCGCGCCGACGGAGGGTAATGGTAAGGAAATAGCTGAAAATATAAATTTCGAAAATCAGCCAACACTACCCACCGACGCATCTCCTTCTGCAAAACGCGGCTCGACATGTAGCAGGTACTTTTACTGCAACGACCCATATGCTAAGGACATCATGCTACCTCCTCCTTCACCCCTGCTCGCATTAAAGGCATATCAAGTTGGTTTCCTAGCTCCTTGTTGGTAACGTGGAGGGCGAAGCCACCGGGTTTGGGCGGGGCTGAACATGCAGCCCCTAATCATTATTGTTTGCACCACCTATCCATAGGTAGCAACTATAAAACACCATGCTCATGAACATGCATGAATTCCATCATAATGCTACGCTATTGCAACGAAATGTCCCCAGTAGCATAAGCATGATGCAGCAACGTGACGCCATAATGCAGTCGAGTGACATGCATACCTCCCCATGGATCGCCACAAGCCTAGCCTTACTCCCCTTAAAGAAGCTAAAGCAGTAGCAATGCGCTCTGTCATGCAAATTGGAAGGGAGTGAGAGGTGGTTTTAACTTTTTGTTTTACAAAGAACTGTGTAATCTGAATTTCGGCGTAGCCACTAACCCCCCCCCCCCCCCCCAAGTAATGCACGACCAAGTAGTGCCTATCGCTTATGTCTACACTTACTTCCCATGTCTAAAACTTCACACCCACTCGCTCCCTCGATATCATCCTTCCTATACGAGGGCTGATTGGCATTCTCTTTGTCGGGAAGGGTCGCCTCCTCGACATTCGGAGCGCGGGGCTTCGAGCCGAGCCCGCGCACATAGCCGCGCTCGCACATGCACCACGCTCACTCCCGCATCCACGCCCACGCTCACAACCAACACGCCTCAGCTCCTTCGTAGTGTCTAGTTGTTCCTTATTTTCTCATTCGAACGAGTATTAGTAAGTTTTTGGCCGCTAGGTACCTCAGAAAGCGAGGTACCCGAGAGTAAATGCGGGACACGGTCGTGACGGGGAGCGGCTACATGCAATTTTTTACCTCGTACACTCCCCTCGACTTTCAGTCCCGCCGCAACACTGCCACATGCGACCCAAACAACCGGTCCATCCATTTCATGATACTTATGGGCGTTATCGAGCTGAGTATTGATACACGAGAGGGTCTTACCGCACAGCTCTAGGTCATCTTCATGACGGTCAGCTTGTCGCCGACCTCATCGCGCACCGCTCACTCCCGACCTTTCATGTTGCTTGCACGCCCAGTTCCGCATACCAGCGTACGCCTCCGACTACCCATAGATTCAGAATCCTCTTGGCTACTTGCGTTGAAACGCGTCGGGCTTGAGATAGAGTTTGAACTGACTTTGGTCCTTGTGAATCGGAAGAATGGCCCGACAGAGAGGTAGTGCGCTCTAAGTGTGAGCAGCGCGCACTATACCAAACGGACTTCTTATTTGACAGTATTTAATAATTAAGTACTAATGAAAAATATCGCTCCGTACCACACGTTTTTGTGGTACACGTACCGTACCACACATTCTCCCCAGGCACTAGTAAGAGGTGTTATTTCTATTCAGCGCTTGATCAGGGAAGGATGGGTGGGTTGCGCGAGCCGAATGGGCGAGCGCAAAGGCAGAAGGTGGTTGCTACCAGCTAGAGGAGCTGCTTTAGAGGTAAAGCAAGTGGGCGTCCGCCGCGGACACTTTACTGCTCTTGTGACACTTTGTCTCCGCGTGTTGCCTTTGGCGGACTCAACATGGTACGTTAACTAACCGTTAAACTCCAATATTTTACCAATATAATAATTTATCGACTGGGAGTCAGATTACGCCATCCACCGAGACCGAAGGTCTGCGTAGGCTACTAATCCGAGGGTTTGGCGACTAGCCAGCCGAAGAATAGCTAGGCCGCCGGGGTTTCGCTCATGGTGGGGTCGATGTACTTGCCAATGATGACGTCGCTGGTTTCGACCAACCACCCATGTAGCGGATCTTGGTGAGGGGTGCACCGATGCATGCGGCGGAGGACGCCGTGCCTTTCCTTAGGCTATGCGATGTCCACTTGAAGCATTTACACTTGAAGCATGTCCACTCCTCATTGGCGCTTGCGGGGGGGGTGAAGCGCCAATGGCGGTGCACACCTCTCGAATCCACTCGGTGATGGTCCTGGCCGTCCACGTGTGTGGTTGTTCATCGCGTGTGACGACCCAAATAGTAGTGGGCTCGGGTCCATTGATGAGCTGGTTGCAGTAACTAGTGCGTCTAGCGGTAAACGCCTCCAAGAGGTCCGCTAGTAGCGGTACTGCACTAATTGAGAATTGTAGGAGTGGTTTGTCGGCCGCGGTCCTACGCTGGTCTCCCTTCGCTTCTCGTATGAATAACAGTATGTTACCGCCCGTTCGGTCGACCACGATGTCGTCCATGTGGCAACGTACGCCGGTTTCCGCGCGGCAAAAATAGCAATAGTTAGTGCTGAATACGATAATTGCGCGGAAAGTCTTGATATGTACGAGGTTGTCCGGCTGCCAGGTTAGCGCGCGGTAGTGTCGGTGGGCGAATAGTAGCATATATTGTACGATGAGGGCTGGGATTGGGACGCGAATGTCGGGGTCGGTGATGGGCTGTTGTTGCATGGCGAGTCCCCGACGTACGTCTGTTACAAGTGGTCCTAGCGCCACTTGATCCTTAAGGTGGTCGCTAAAGAACTTATTGATTGCCGAGAAGTACGCGGGTTGGAGGCTGTTGGCCGCGATGGTTCCGGCCCGGGCGAGCCGTGTTGTAAAGCGAAGCATGTCGGCCGAGATAGCCTCGAGTGGGGTGGTTCCTTCTTCGTTGTAAAAAACTGTGAAACGCAGCATTCCGGTGCCGTAATTGTTGTAGGTGGTGGGGGCGAGGGATCCGGTGAGGAGGTCGAGGACGAGATCGCCCAAGTCGTCCGTCCAGACGAGTGCGCCGACGTGATTGCGCATCGAGGCGTGCCAAGGTGCGTGGGCCGCAGGTTCGACGAATCGGTACTTCACATGTGCAGCTTGGTGGTCGTTGTCCGCGGATGTCCGGGCGTGTCGAGGTATGGGCGCGGACGTCCGGTCGGTCGGTTTTGGGTGTAGCGTTCCACGTGTTCGGTAGAGCCAAGCCGGGGTGGTACGTGAAAAGCCGTGACGCTCCAGCCGGGCGGTCCGACGCCCTCGTACGCTCCGCGCTTGCCCGGAAAGAACAAATTTCGGGAGGGGGTACATGATATGTTCGTCGGATAGTTCGCTTAGTAGTTGGTACCACTCTTTGGCGGGCCAGTATGGTGCGATGACTGTTGCTTCGGCCCCAGATTGGCGTAACTTTTGGGCGAGGTCGGGGAGGAGTGCCCAAGGTGGGTTGCAACAGTTGGTCTCCGCTGTCCAGAGCTTGTCGGGAAGATGGAGGCAGTCCATGGCGTCGGAGGTGGGGTCTCGCCAGCGGGAATAATTATAGTGGGGCAGCTGCGAGTTGCCCTGAGTGGCAAACTTGTCGATGCAGTGGGGGGCCCACAAGGAGTCCATGTAAGTGAAGATGCGGGGGTTGCGTTGTTAGTCGTCCATGTCGGTTTCGCGGCTTAGTATGTCGGCCCATACGTTGGCCGCGGATCAAACATAGCGCGCGCGTTCGCTAATGTTGTTGGTGTCGATGAGTTCCCTGAGTTTTCGAAGTTCGTCCATCATACCCGGCGACCGGGACGTGGGGTGACTGAGTACATCCACATCTGCTTGATTGTCTTCGTGCATGAGTACTTTTCGTCCACGAAGGAGCGGTAGGAACGAGAGGACTGCGAGTCGCACGGCCTTTAACTCCTTCCAGGTGATGTGCTGATGTTGATCCGTCGCGGACCAAAAACCCCGTGCTTGCAATTCCTCGTTCAACATTGCTCCCCATCCGTAACATGAGCTGCCGCAGTGCAGGTAGGCGGTCTCGATGGGGAAGAAGATGGAGCGTCCGTGGTTGGCGGAGTGGACTTGCGTCAACCATTGGAGGTTTCGTCGTCTCAACTCTCAACTGATAGGTGAGTGGCATCTATCCTCCCCATCATGTGCGCGTAGCGAGGACGTCGTGTAGTTCGCGGAGGTAGAAGCGGGCTGCTAGAACGGCGAGGTAGAGGTATTGCACTTTTCCGGCGATCACTGCGAGCTCTCGGGAAGGTAGCCATCGTGCGGCGCTTGAAGAGCGTCGGAGTAGGGTCTAGGAGAGGGTAGCAATGGCCAGTAGATTCGAGGCAGGGGCTAGGAAAGTAGAGGCTGTGGTGTCGATCTGGAGGCCGAGATGCTCGCATATTTGCGTAGGCTCCCAATAGCCTTTCTTGGGGTTGCGTCCTAGCCCGAGGCAGTCAAGTAGGCACGCGACGCGGTCGCGGAGCTGTAGATCTGCGTCTTTGATGTCGGCAATAAACAAGAAGTCGTCCATGTACGGGATTAATCGGGCTCCCCTCCATCGCGAGTTTCGCAGATAGCGTCGGGACGGTGTTGGTCGCGTGGGCTGCGGGTTCGTAGCTAGACGGGGGGTGTGTCCGGTGGGGTTGGGGAGTGGTTCGCGCAAGTGACGCATGAAAACTTCGGTAAGCCGGCATAAATAGTAAATGCTGCATTTCCAACCCATCGGAAGGCCGGCTAGTCCGTACAGCGTGCCGCGATGATTTACCGTAAAGAAATATGTGTCCTCCTCCCGTATGCCTAGTGTCTAGTAGCCGTCCGCGAGGTCGAAGGATACCATCCAGTCGCCGGCACGCGTCAGGTTCTTGAGGTGCAAGAGTGTCTCGTACGTGAGTTTATGGTCATTGCAATAATTGTTGAGGGGGCGTAGGTCGATAATGAGTCGCCATTTGTTTTCGCCCGGTTTCGGGACTAAAAATATTCTGGAAATCCATGTCCTGCGCTGTCCCGGATCCCACGCGCCTGACTACAAGAATCGTGGAAGCTCGGAGTCCATGAAGTCGAGCTGCTATTTTATTGCGTCTAACATGGAGGTGCCGTTGTTGAAAGGTGGGGGCCATCGGCCACCGATGAAGCGTATGCGAACCCCGTGATGAATCCAGCCTAGAACTTGCTCGCTCGCGCCTAATCGTTTCCACTTTGACGCTTTGTTCCACACGCGGCGACGCATGAAGTTCGAACGGTCGTTGCAAGTTGTGGCGCGGCGGGTCACACCATCATGCGTTCTTGTCCGGGTTCTTGGGTCTCTTGTCTTTGGTGTCTGCGTTGTCTCTTGGTGGCGGCCTTGGCTTGGGTTGGGGTCTTGGGGTCAGGGTAGGTGTTGGACGGTCGGGGGCGGTTCGGTCGGGTGTCTTGCGCGCAAAGGTAGCTCCCGCGGCGGCTTTGGCGCTAGCGAGTAGAGAGCATTCGAGCGTTTTGTCGATGAACGCTCGGTGTAGGTTGTCGTACTCGGAGGAGGCAATGTCCGGTCACGGTTTGAGGAAACGCTCGTAGGCGAGTTCCGCGAAAACGCGGTCCGAATCTCTCGTCTCCCCTCCGCCCTTTGTGTGTCGGATGTGGGACATCCGTACACGGGCGGCCTCCTCGAGAGCGTTGTGGGTGTGATTGCTTTGTCGCAAGGTGACGACCGCCACCTTGAATTCCGGTGAGTCCTTGGGGCAGTTTGGAATGTCGTCCAAAGCTGATATGCTCGGCGTGTTAGCGCATGCGGAGTAGGCGGCGTGACATGCCGTGGCGCGGTATTCTTCTAGCGTGGCGTTGTGCCGTCGGGCGGAGAGGTGGCGGTAGGTGTCACATGTAAGCTTCCAAATTTGTGGGCCGTCGAGATGCCGGGCGGGTAGCTCGAGGCATGGGGCAATGTGGGGTCCCCATGGCTATGTGTCGAAGTGGTAGTCCTTATTTGGTAGGGCTGCTGGGGTAACCGTCGTCGCTGGGGCAGGGGTTAGGGGTCGCACGGTAGGGCTGATCGAGGGTCGCTCGGTCGGCAACTCTCCGCTACGGGCGTCGTGCTCCGCAATTCCACCCTTCGGCGTGTCGTCTACGCCGACATGACTGGCTAGTTGTGTGGTGACTTGTTTTGTTGTTGCTAGTTGAGTGATGATGGTCGAGCTAAGCGTGGGAGTCAGATCGGTAAAGGCTTATTGAAACCGGCCATTAAGACGCTCTTCTGATGCGGCAACGTTAGCGAGTAAGCGTTGCTCATGTTGTCTGAATTCTAATGATGTAACAAATTCCGGCGTGTCGCGAATTTCGTCGGCGACTTGTCTATCTGTAGCCATCGTATTTTGAGCAGGGTAAAGAGTCTCGCCCGTGTTAGGCGCGGTCGAGGGTAAGCTATCACCTTGCGCAGCTACGAGAGCTACGATGCATGTTGCGCGAGCCGAATGGGCAAGCGCAAATGCTGAAGGTGACTGCTACAAGCTAGAGGAGCAAGTAAAGCATATGGGCGTCCGCCGCGAACAATTTACTACGCTTGTGACGCTTTGTCGCCGCGCGTTGCCTTTGGTGGACTCAACATGGTGCGTTGAGTAACCGTTAAACCCCAATGTTTTACCAATATAAGAATACGTACAATGTAGACACCGTTTTGTCTTTGAGACGGTATATGCATTGTACGCCTTTTTATGAACAATATATCACACTTTCTCGTAATAACTTTGACAATGTACGTACTGTCTAAGACCATAGACGGTGTATACACTGTACGTAAGAATGACGGACAGTGTATATAATATACTTACAGCGACCCCTTTGCTACGTACAATATGGAAACTTGTTGAATGAGAGGTAAAACCCCGTTTTATCGGAGGCTTTTTCCCGTGCGCGGGAGTGGCGTACAAATCTGCAGGATTTGCAATCGTAATTTTTATTGTTGCTAAGATTAGCGCTAAATTGCTATTATTTGTTCGCCACCGCCCATCGCTACTGCGCAGCGTCACCGACCGCCGATGTTGTCGGCATTTCGCAGTATCATCACTCCGAACAACGCACGTACGCACGACCGACTGACATTACGGGCGAGGGGAGGACAGTTTGAATTATAATTAGTTACCGGCGGATAGGTTATCGTGCCAACACAAAATTAGTGGCGCGTCAGAGTCGGCGGGAGACTCGGAGTGCGGCGAGGTGGGCAATAGCGCCCATGCGGCGGGCGGCGGGAATAATGCATGTGTGGGTACTGCCGTGGGCACCGACGCCGACCCCGTCGCCATCCTGCGCGACAAGAACATATAAAGACCGAGGGGCACATAGGTAGAGAGAGACATACATATATGCAAGATTTTTACAAGAAAAAGTGAAACCACCAAGCAAGAAGGGAAAAAATTACAAGGAGGCGGGAAAGCCCCCACGTGTACAAGAGGCCCAATGCTTATGTCGATGATGTGAAAATGATATGATGACAACATCATAGAGACTACCCCGTACTACAACGAGTTGTACCCGGGCAGGGTAGAAGTGCTATCGCGCCATCTTATTCCAATATTTAAATTATATCCGCTTAATTATTAAAATGAAGCACAAATTCATTTTTTGTCCTCTACTTCTTATTTGTCCGTGGTTTTTACCGCTTTGTGACGATTACAATCTTGCAATAGTACATTGCAGGACATTGTGCATGTACTCGTTACTAATTCCAATTCGTGCATTTCCATCGGACGGACGTACAACGTGGGTACGTCGCTATTGCAATATTAGCAAGGGTTTTGATGCGTATTGTACGACCAGTACCTCCCGGTACGTACATGTACGCACAATTAATCTAACTAGCCAGATGACGCGCCAAGCGAGGTTTTCTATGCAAAATGTGATTCCCCATGCTAGACGAGCCGCATCGCTAGATTGTTGACGACGATTGGAAAGCCCTAACGCCTGACGCGTAAGCGAGTGTGAGCAAGCGTAAGCTATCACGGCGGAAAGCTATTTAAACCCAATGCAATAGAGGGAGGTGACAGAACCATTTAACAATTCCTTTGTTCGATTACAATATAGTGCTAAAATACAAGCAGTGAGACATCTTCTCATCTTTTCCCATCTGCACCACCGCTCAACAATTGAGTAGCGACAGAACAGAACATAACGGATTTGTGCTAGTAGTTAGCTTTGGAAGGCTAACCGCCACAATGGTTTCGAAGCTCTTTGGTCGACGCACGTTTTCGCTGTCGTTTGATTCACTCGACGTAGCTTGATTGATTCGGAATGGCGTCTTCTAACCTCGTCGTTACGTGGTGGTCGAACTTCATGTTGGAGGGACTAAGCTTTCCGACATTAAGCTTGTATTACAACGTGAGCCTCGTCCTGGTAAAACTTGGTTCCCAATTGGCTCGGTGACGGCTAACGAAGAGCGTGTCGATGCTGCCGTCCGTGAGTTACATGAGGAAAGTGGCCTTATCTTGGCACCGGATGATTTAACCTTGCTGAGTGACGCACCGGTTCGAGTCGCGTTACATGTCGGACAATAGCTCGTTTATGTCTACAGCACGGCTTCCGTTCCGGTTCCGTATGTTATGACTCATTTGCGTACAATTGCTCAGCTCGAGCAGGCTATTACAGCTCAGTCTTCAACTATCAATCCGGATGGTTATTACGTCGTACCGGAAACAATTGATGTTGGGGGTCTGACTCTTACCCCCGCCAAGACGGGGTTATTTCATGCCATGAAACATAAGAGCGAGTTACATCACTTTGGTTACGTGACTCAGTGGAACATTCTTTGTCGTGCCGTCTACACGTCCAAGACACTCTTCTATGACGATACATAAGTCCCGATGCAGTTCTTCATGTACCCCCGGTTTTCGTCGGTTGATTCTAGACATGTTTGGCTTGTCATTCGTGGCTACATTAATCGGTTGAGTGGATGGACACCGACTGATTTACGTGTGGGAACCCCGATGCCTACAACCAATTTTGTTGGTCTACCTGTGACCCTAACCGAGACTCAACGCAAGGCAGCGGTTTATTCGCCATATCGGTATGGCAAAAACGCCCGTGAACTGGAAAATTGGCTTGATGCGCACCCGCAACGTTTTCTTTTTGCTCGGAATTACGGCTGACTCTTACGACTCAATGATATGGGTTACTTCACAGTTTTGTGGACCCCTGAACGGCTAGTGGTTGAATCGGAAACATCAGGCCGCCGTCCTTGCTACGTTTGACTTGCTTGTCGCGGAGCTGCGGAAGACATCTATGCTCCCCAACATACAAGACGACGCGATTAACGCTCTGCTAAGCCTTACGCAAGGCAGTTTGAGTAACGCTTTCTACACCCAGAAGTTCAACGACTTCTTACGGCGGTCTCGTCAGCAGCTTGCCGAGACCGAGATGTCGAGTGTGTCCGGTTCATCAATGGCATGGCTAACTTTGAGTTGAAGACTCATGCCAAGTCAGATCGATCACAGAGGGGTTACAACGTTCAGCTTGTGGAGGTACAAAACTTCCTTAATGACGTCGTGACTGATTCGCCGCATCTCGGAGGTGTGAGGTCGACAACAGGTCCATCTACAGCACCTGGAGTAGGACAACCGACCAAAAAGCGCAACTATGATGACCCTGTAGTGGGAGCCTCCAAGATATGGAAGCGCAATGGTGGTGGTCGTGGCCGTGGACGTGGAAAAGGTCAAGGTGGTGGTCGTGGCCGACCTTCTTCAAACTCTGGCCGAATTGATTTCAAGGCTATCGCTAATGCGTCGACTTATGAGGAGCGCAAGTGGCATATGGAGGAGGGACTTTGTTTCAAGTGCCACAAGAAGGAACACCGACTGTTTCATTGCCCCGATTTGAAGGGCAAAGCGGCTGTGGAAGTGACATCTATGAAGCAATGATGGTGGCAAGGCTGTTCTACTAGCGAACTGGAGCGGCCGGCTACATCTATTGTTCGTCTTGAAACATTGTTAGCGACAGAGGTCGTCGAAACACGCTCGAAATCTCCATCGACTACAGTCGTGACACTTGCAATAGTAGTAGCAGGTCGTCGTCGTCAGACAAAGCAGAGACACAATCGTACACATGCAACCAAACGTTCGATTGATTGGAAATTGGTTGACTCTGTTTTCGAACCTCTGCAAGCAGGCTTTGACTTTACATTGAAGGGATGTGCTAATGATGAAGGTCTAAACTCGCACGGTGACTTACTTCACTGTTCGCCGAGTGACTCGATTCTCGAGAGGGATTTGTTAGGAGAACGGGTGTTCATTAATCCACCCGGGGAGTTGGCTGAACAGATTGGACAGCATTTTGAGAGTTGTCGTCGTACAGCTCCCACATATACGATGGATGCCTTTGTTCTACCTAAATGGGCGAAGTTAAATCATGATAATGGCCACCTGATTATTGGCTTAGTGGATTGCGCTGCGACTCTTGACTTCGTATCTGAGGACTTGGTACGACGCTTTGCTTTACAGACTCGTAAGTCTTTGACCAAGACCTTGTTCGACTTGCCAACGGACAGCGTGTGACTTCGTCGACAGTCTATGATGTTACTTTTGAGTTGGCTCGTTACGAATTTCAACGGACTTTTTCGTCTTACGTGACTTACGTGCTGCTGATTTGATCTTGGATTTACCATGGCTTGACGACGCACATGCCTCTTTACATTTTGGTTCTACCATGGTTTTTACTCTTATGCATGGCACAACAGCGGAGACTCAGCTGGAGGAACGACGTCCTGAGTGTCTATTTCTGTCTTATGCTAAGGTTCAGAAACTCATGCGCAAGACATGCCGCGGTATGGGACGTAAAGCCGAATTTTACGTAATTGAACTTACGCCAGCCGTAGACCAACCAACTGAATTTCACACTTGAGAGAAGCTCACTGCAGACCAACGTGATAACTTCCGGTCGTTACTTTACGATGACTTCCCGG
Source organism: Tetraselmis chui (assembly GCA_026401115.1). Lineage (NCBI taxonomy): Eukaryota > Viridiplantae > Chlorophyta > Chlorodendrophyceae > Chlorodendrales > Chlorodendraceae > Tetraselmis > Tetraselmis chui. Next base: position 45,963 of record JAPMLY010001980.1, on the reverse strand, counting down.
AGTTATTGCAGCATGTGGACTCTCCACATGTAAGCCGACAGTGGGATCATCCCATTGAAACAATTGGCCCGATGAAACGTCAGCGGCTTAACAGATTGTCACATGCAAAGCGCGCTGAGCTAAATCGACAGCTCAAAGACGCCGTGGACGCTTGTTTAATATGTCCCAGCTACAATGAGTTTTGCTCGCCAATTCTTTTTGTGCGCAAAGCTGATAGCTCGCTTCGACTGTCCATTGACTACCGTGGCCCTAATGAAGTTACGCGTAAAGATGCTTACCTGCGTCTCGTGCTACAGCGATTCAAGGAGAAGGGCTTGAAGTTACGCCTTGAGAAATGCTTCTTCGGCCTTCAAGAGATGGAATATATGGGCTATACTGTATCAGCTGGTAAAATTTCGGTTTCCGCAAAGGAGGTCGAGGCCGTTGCAGACTAGCCCGTGCCTACGACGCAGAAGGAGGTTCGGTGTTTCGTACAGCGCTGCACCTTTTATGCCCGCTTTATTCATCATTTCAGCGATCTTACGGCTCCATTGACGGACTTACTGCTGAAGTCCCAACCTTAGAAGGTTACGCTGGCGCCTGCCCGTTTGGAAGCCTTTGAGACTCTCAAGTTCTTGCTCATTTGCGCACCATGCATGATCCTTCATTAGGTGAGCTCGGACGCGATGTTCACCGTAGCTACAGATGCTTCAACATTGGGGATTGCATCAGTCCTATTGCAAGACCAAGGAGGAGGCCTTCAACTAGTATCTTACTGGGTGCGTAAGCTGAATCCAGTTGAGCGTGGTAACACTTACTCTGCGTACGACTTAGAAGCTTTGGCTGTATGCGAAGCTGTCAAGCATTGGAGGTGCTACCTTGAAGGGAGCTTTAAGTTCCTTGTCGTAACAGACCACGACACACTACGACATTTGCTCAAGCAACCGAACAACATGTTGAACAAGCGGCAAGCAAGATACCTACGGGATTTGCAACCCTTTGTGGGCTCGATGACACTTGCATATCGCAAGGGAGCTTTGAACGAAGCAAACCCATTGAGTTGGCGTCCAAACTTCGTATCTCAAGCCACAGTTCCATTATTTTGGGATGGCGGGGTTCCGACAAATCGAGAATTACAACGGAAGTCCTAGCTATTGTTTGAACACGCACACTTAAACTTAATGACAGTTAACGCGTTGCAGCTGAGCCATGAGTTCGCTGATCTCATTCGCGAGGGGTACTCCAAGACTCGTTTTATGGGGACGAGGGTGAATGGACGAAAGACAGGCGGATTGAAGCCAAAGCAGGATATTTTTGGCGCCTTGATGGCCTTTGTATTCCGCGGAACTCTGAGCTCCGACTGAGATTGATCACATAGTTGCACGAAAGTTCGTGAGTTGGTCACAGAGGAGTTGCAAGCACTCTTGCTAAAGCGCTCGACAGATTCTGGTTGAAACGAATTCGCCAATATGTGAAAGATTGTTGTGAGCGCTGCGGCGTGTCTCGACGAGCAAAGATTCAACCGCAAATGGCTGCGACTCTTTACCCATTGCCTGTTCCATCCAAGCCGTGGCACACAATTGGTCTTGACTACGTGACACACATGCTTGAGAGCAATGGCTTTAACAGTGTGCTGATTGTAGTAGACTATCTAACTCGAATGACCCATTTTCTGCCGTGTACAAAAACTGTTACTGCCGAAGAAATTGCTACTTTGTTCTTACAAGGAGTCTGCCGATTACATGGACTGCCCCGTGTGCTGATCAGTGACCGCGACCCGAAATTCGTCAGTGGATTATGACAGACACTTTGGCGACGTCTCGGAACGCGCTTGAACATGTCTTCCAATCGACACCCATAAACTGACGGACTCATGGAGCGCGTGAACAACACATTTCAGAAACTTCTTCGTTGCTTTTGTTGCTACGGCGATTCTGATTGGACAACCCTACTACCACAAGTGGAATTTGCGTACAACGCCTCTCCTGCACTTGGAATCGAGCATACCCCTTTTGAGGCTGATTGTGGGTTCTATCCTGAGGAGCCTCAAGACTTGTTGTTTAGTATGCGCATGTCAAATCCAATTTCGCAAGACGCAACAAAGCGGTTACGTTTGTTACACGAAATACATACCATGATACGCTCTATGCTACATCTACACAAGGACGAGATACAAGCACGCACGAAACTATCTACAGTTGTCACATCAAACTTTTTTCTACGAGGACAACCCAACAAGAAACTCAAAGACCGACAGCTTTGACCTTTTACAATGGAGGAGCAAATTGGGAAACACAGTTACAGATTGAAACTTCCAGCGACAGTACGCTTATATCCTATGTTCCATGTGAACAATTTACGACCATGCTCTACCGCTCCATTACGATTAGCTGTCCCAATGACTGATCTTGAAGGAGACGATGGGGAGGTCGACATCTCTCATATCTATGATGTGTGCGTTAAATCATTACCTGGACGACGAGGCAAATATTTACTCTTCATGACGCACTTCAGTGATGACGACATTCCACTTGTCTGACACCGACTGAATGAGGTGCATCGAACTACAACGTTACAATATTTCTTGGAGAGGCCCCAATGGCACAAGTTCGCCGAGACTCAGGCGTACATCGACTTCATGCACGCTCACACAACGCGCATTCCTGAGTCCCAATAAGTGCTTCGGTAAAGGAGCTTAGACCACGGAGGTCTGCCTCACAGCGGCCTCACAAATTTGGCAAGAGGGGGAGGTACGAGTGTGACGAGTACAGTCCTGCAACAGTACATTGCATGACATTGTACATGTACTCGTTACTAATTCCAATTCGTCCTTTTACATCGGACGGACGTACAACGTGGGTACGTAGCTACTGCAATTTTAGCAAGGGTTTTGATGCGTACCGTACGACCAGTACCTCCCGGTACGTACATGTACGCACAATTAATCTAACTAGCCAGATGACGCGCCAAGCGAGGTTTTCTATGCAAAATGTGATTCCCCATGCTAGACGAGCCGCGTCGTTAGATTGTTGATGGCGATTGGAAAGCCCTAACGCTTGACACGTAAGCGAGTGAGCAAGCGTAAGCTATCACAGCGGAAAGCTATTCAAACCCATTGCAATAGAGGGAGGTGACAGAACCATTTAACAATTCCTTTGTTCGATTACAATATAGTGCTAAAATACAAGCAGTGAGACATCTTCACATATTTTCCCATCTGCACCACCACTCAACAATTGAGTAGCGACAGAGCAGAAATAACAGATTTATGCTAGTAGTTAGCTTTGGAAGGCTAACCGCCACAGCTTTATCTTATTTGATTTTCAAAGAAAGCAGTGGAATCCACCAGCAAAGAAGGATAAAGGGGGGGGGACAAAGAACACTATGCCCGAGGAGCAGGGAGGCAGGTAACGGAAGTTGCACCACCCTCATACATGTAAAAGTGTGTGACAGTTTGCTTTTGAAAGCTAATTGCAAGCACAAATCAATGCGTACTATTGATGATGTCAATGTTGGTGGAAATGCATATGGAGAGATATGGAAGGTGTCAGACGATTTAGTGTGTTAACTACATAACGTAATTAAACGGAGAATGGCTTCGTCTCATCGGTTAGTGGCTACCTCGCAAGCAACTGCATGCAAGCATAAAACTCACCTTGTTGTAAGTTGGGAGCTTGATGAACTTAGCTAACATCGGCAAAAAAAATTGCGAGAGTGGATTCCAACTACGTTGCTCGCCGGCAATGCTCGGAGTATTGTCCGATTTGGTCGTGAAGTTCCCATGGTGGATTAATGAAACCGCTTTCGCTAGACATGTCGCGTTCCAAAATTTGGTCCGATGGAGAGCATTGAGGCAAGGGCGGCTCGACATATGTTGAGACATAGTTTTGTATGGTAAACAAGTTTCTACGCAGCAATGTTGGCCGAGTAGCATCGTGATAGTACGGCTGTGACTCAGCACTATAAGATGATAAGTTAATCAACAATAGAGTGGATTATGTTGATGATGGTGGCAAGTTGTTGAGCGTTAGATATCATCTAAAGGCTCGGCAGAATAAACGTTGGCGAGACCACAAGGTGAGTGCGTGTCATGTGATAGGCAAGTGCCATGCACTTATTGAGGGTGAGATGAGATGTAGCGAGTGCAAGCATTCCTTATCGCCCCCTCAACTTTGACAAGGTGTGGGCCCTCATCTAGCAGTCACGTGCTAGTTGTTGGAGTCATTTGTCTTGACTGGAACCTAGAGCTTGCTTCTCGAAGAATGTTAGACCTTGTGGTCTCACTTGATACGTGAGGTGCGATTATTGGCTCACAAATAGGATGGCTCTTGCTTGTGTTTGTAGCTTTACTTCGATACCCGGCGACTTGTTTGTATCGTTTGGAGCCTTGAGCCCATGAACACCAACTCGTGTGACGTGAAGATCGGCTTGCTTGCTTTTGTTGTAGCTCGGCGCTTTCAAGAATTTTATTCGCTTCCGGAGCTTGTCACCTGCCCCTTTCCTTCTCTCGTGAAAGCCTATAGGGGTCTGGCTGAATTTTTGGAAAGGCATCTTACCACAAGTGTACAAGCACTCATGTGCGACGTTACTTGACCGACCTTCTGAGGCTCGTTTCGGATTTCCTTGGTTGTATAGACTCCGGGAGTACAGCTGCGTCTTCGGTCAGCCTTTTGTCATCTCTTTTCCTGAGCCATGTTGCCCGCCTCTTGACCGGTACTTGGTGCTTTTCTTGGTGGCATTTTACCATACTGTCCGGTGCTCATGAGAACGCATCCGACGCGCCTGCCATGGACTCCGTAAAGCTACCAAAGTTCAGAGGGGAGTGTTAGAGTTGGGAACGGAAAGTTACACGTAGGGTCGTGCCGTCCCCACAAGGGGGCCGGGTGTGGTGACTAGACAAGTGTGAAGGAGAGCGATGGCGGCCGGCGAAGGCACCGGCACCACTAATAGGGAATAGAGTACCGCTAATAGCATAACACTAAGTACTAGGATAACAAATAGCTACCTTGTGCATAAGCACTAGGCACATGGTGTAATTGATCACTTTTCCAACTATAGTTGGCTCCTTGCACTCCCATCGAAGAAAGCAGTTGCTTCCACTATGCCCTCCGTCCTCACTAACATATGGAACTTGCACTCTCGCATGCTCCTTGCTCCTGCTTTCCGGCCCACCGTCAAGTTCGACTGTGGTCCGAACTACCTTCATGTTGCTTGCCGCACCATGGTCTCTTCGTTGGGTTACGCTGCCCAATTTACGGCCCCGTACACCCACAACCGGCTCGCCAAATTGGAACGCCATTGGGCTACCCTCGCGGACTCCGCCACCGCTATGCTTCAGCATGCCAAGTGCCCCACTAAATATTGGAGACTCGCCATGCGCACGGCTGTTTACCTCCGTAACCGCCTCCCCTCGCCCGCTTCCTCCGGCGGTTGTGGCGGTGTTCCCTACACCATGTTCCATGGTTTCCCCACCGACCTCGCTCATCTCAAGGTCTTTGGTTGCACGGCCTACCTCCACCTCGAGGACCGCTACATGGACAAACTATCTCCTAAAGCCCTCCGATGCATGTTCATTGGCTACTGTGATCATGGTCCGGGCTACTAGATCCGCAACCTCGCCACTCGCAAACTCGTTCGGACCAGACATGTCGCTTTCGTTGAGTCCCAACATGCGCATGCACCTCCAACACCATCCGTCACCTCTGGCACTTGTCAAGCCTCTCCGTCCAATGGTCTCGAGCATGGGGGGGGGGGGGGGGGGGGCAGTGCCAATCTCTCGTGTGTGGACTTCACGCACTTCGTTGTCCTTACCAACAACCCTTTCGTGGTCTTGCAAGACACTGAATAGGACGACAACAACTCCCACGATCCACTAGCGGACATTGGCCATGACGACCATGAGTCTTTATCATACTTCGCAGCAACATCTCATGTCCAACATACCAACAAGACTGCCGAAGTCTTCACGCTACACAAACCTCCGCGACCGCCTCGCACAAAGGCGCAAGCTGCAAGGCCAGAGGGGCAACCTGCCCAAAGCGAGGAACCCACGACATACCAGCCTGCGGCGCACATTCCCGTGCCAATTGACATCAAGTATGCCCTCAACGTTACATATGTTGCAGCATGGCGGAGCGCCATCCGCTCAGAACTTGCGTCACTCCACAACAAGGGTACCTTCCGCATGGAGAATCTGCTACTCGGGCGCAACGCCATAGGCAACAAGTGGATCTTCAAGGTCAAAGCAAAACCAGATGGCTTGGTTGACCGCTTCAAGGCGTGACTAGATGCCCAATAGTTCACTCAACGTGCAGGGGTCGACTCCTCTGAGACGATCTCTCCCGTCGTAAAGCCCAGCACATTGCGCACAATGTTGGCCATCGCTCCCAAATGGAACATGCATGGGCACTCGGTAGACATCGAAACCGCGTTTCTCAACGCACCCCTCCAAAAGGAGATCTACATGCGCCAACCCAAAGGGGCAAAAGATGGAGCACCTCGAGTAATGCGCATCTTGAAAAGCATCTATGGACTGAAACATGCCTCGCGCGACTGGTACAAGCTTTTCCATCAAACCCTCTCATCCCTTGGACTCAAGCGAGCGACGTATGACACCACCCTCTACACTATGAGCCACCCAATGCATGTTATTTGCATTGTATTGGAAGACATTCTCATATGTGGAAGACATTCTCATTGTCTCGGACTCGCTAAAGTGAATTGAGTCGGCCAAAAGCGGGCCATTGGGGACCGATTCGGCATAACGGACTTTGATGAAGCCAAGTTCATCCTCGGGATGGAAATTATCAGGAACACAAAAGACATGACCAACAGTTTCTCCCTGAAACTGTACACGAAAGAAATCCTCGAGAAGTACGGCATGTTGGACAACACACCCTCAAAGGTGCCCATGGCGCCTGCGCACTATCGAGACGGAGAAGTTGCATCCAATCAGGACAATATGGCCTCGACGCCATCGGAACACGATACCTTCCGTGCTATCCTCGGATCCGTGAACGTCCTATGCATGTGTACAAGGCCTTGTATTGCATTTGCGACCATCGTCATCATCAGACGCCATAAAGCTCCGACGCAATTGCACATGAAGCAACTCAAGCGTTTGTTACGTTACTTCAACGGGACAAGACCCATGGGCATCACCTATGGACGACCATCACAAGACAATGCGGAGGACATTAAAGTGTTCTCAGATTCAGACTGGGCGGCTGTCACAACCACTAGTCGATCGCAATCCGGAGAGGTGGATATGCTCAATGGAGGAGGAGTCAATTGGACCTCCAAGCAACAAGAGGTGGTAGCCTTGTCCACCACATAGGCAAAGTATGTGGCTGTCAGCCGCGCATGATAAAGCGCGGTACACTTTCGACAAATTATGGCAAATGTCCACCATCGCCGGCGCGCTGCTACGACAACAATGAGGACAACGAGGGAGCAGTCAAGCTTGCTAACAACCCAGTGGCCTCGAATAGGACATAATACGTTGACGTCAAACACGACTACATTCGGGAACTGGTGGATGCGTCGAAGACATTTGCGGTTATATAAGTGGGCACGTCAGACATGCTGGTATATGGCCTGACGAAGGCGCTACCGGAGCCGAAGCACACGATGACCTTCAAGCGTTGCATGGGAGCGGCGCCAAGTGGAGACTAGTTTGCTTGCATTCATGCCCGTGATCTATTGGGACTATTACAATAGTACATCATTATCAATTCATGTGCGTTCACGGTTGTGAACGTTATTAGTGAATACGTATAGTTGACCTAGTACATGTAAACACGATACAAGCATGAGTCTTTCTTGTTGATGTTTGGTTAGTTAGTTCTTCTGTAACCATCACACAAACCATGCTGCACACACACATGTCGACGCACCTAGCATCTCACGGGCACCTCCGATAAGACGCAACCTTAGGGTGTCTTTACCATGTCAAAATTTCTTACAAGAAAAAACAGTGTAGGCCACCAAGCAAAAAACAGAAAAGGGGAAAGTAGAAGAAAAGAAGGTGTCTTTACCTATATACATAAAAGAGGGTGTCTTTATTGACGACGGAAGAGAATAATTATAATGCGGATGATTTATTTTTTTTGCTTGGTGGCTTCCACTGCTTTTTCTTGTAATTGTTTTTGACAATATAGAGACTGCGGCGAGTACCTGTACGGCTGTACCTACCATGCATACAGGTACTGATGGTACTGTACCGGTACGTGAAGCGATGATAGTTTACATAAGCCCGGAACATACAACATACACGTCGCTACTGTACGGTCCGAAAACAACTGAGGGGGAAAAAATGAAGCGCCCTGAGAGTGTGTGTGTTTGGGTGTGTGATCCCCGTGTAAGTGAGTGTGCTGCAGGTGTGTTATCACTATGTGTGTGTGTGTCTTTGTGTGTGTGTGTGTGTGTGTGTGTGTGTGTGTGTGTGTGTGTGTGTGTGTGTGTGTGTGTGTGTGTGTGTGTGTGTGTGTGTGTGTGATCTTTGCGGTATGAATGAAAAGACAAATATTTTTGTTATCAATGTGTGTGTGTCTACGTGTGTGTGTGTGTGTGTCTACGTGTGTGTGTGTGTGTGTGTGTGTGTGTGTGTGTGTATGTGTATGTGTGTGTGTGTGTGTGTGTGTGTGTGTGTGTATGTGTGTGTGTGTGTGTGTGTGTGTGTGTGTGTGTGTGTGTGTGTGTGTGTGTGTGTGTGTGTGTGTGTGTGTGATCAGTTTGGAACGAATGATAAGCAAAACAAGACGTATTCTTTCAACATAGAATGCACTTCACAGAAAGGCAATGGAAGATAAAGTTGATGTGTTATCATCATTACAACTTACTTCCCTTGCTGCATAACGTCATTGTAAAGCAAATCTATCCGGGTCTGCTTACGGGGGACTGAATCGGGGAGGTTGGCTAGCAACATTGGTTTTTGCGCAATGTTGTTCTTGGTGTCAGCTGCATTCGCCTGCTGCTGCTTCACGATGCGGTGCTGACCTAACTCTACCGTCAAACCTGACAGCGCCGACGCAACAAAAGCTAATTCTCCATCTTTCGGGTCCTCACTGCTTGTATCCTGTGCTTGACTAGAGGAAATCCTGCAAACGTCCTCCGCACCACCCTCCCTCAGCTGCTTGCGGCTGCGATCACGCGACGAGGCTCGGGAAGTGTCACCGCCCTCTCCGCGACCAGCGGGGCGATGGCTGCATAATGGACAATGAAATGACTAAATGTGTGTAGTTGTTCGACATTGATGAGGCGGGGTGGGAAGGGACAGGGGGCAAGAGGGGCACTCACAGAAGGCAAGCGGCTTGCAGACAACTTTCTGCAAGCCAAGAGGGCCATATCGCTGCCAGCACGCCAAGAACTTATCAGTGAATTCTGCGGGGGCTTGCTCTGGCTCACCCTCTGACTTCCTGCCGAACTTGAGGAAGTATTGCTGCTTCACCTTGTCCATAATATTCTGTGTTGCACCTGTGCATGTGGGGAAGCAACCATCTGGATCAAGAAGCTTAAAATACACGGGGGTTACCCTTTTTAGAATCTCCCGCTTCAAGATGTCAAACTGCTGCAGCATAGCTCCTCCATTGACCCGAATGCGCTTGCTATCGTCGGGCGTGGGGCTGCCGATGTGCCACATGCCCGCCCGCGTCACGTCGTCCACCTCCGCAGGATACTCCTCGACCGCCCAAGCTTGGCGATCGAGTGTTTGCGACTCCACTTGCCGCTCCCTTGCAGCTACGCAAGCGTCGAACACTGCGAGGCACTCCCCGACCTTCCACTGCGGGACAATATTTTTCCCCGCCTGGTTGGGTTTCGGAGGCTTGGAGGCCTTGGCGGGCGGAAGCTTCTTGCCGGCCTTCGTCTTGGCGGCAAACTGTTGGACACCGCCTGCGTCGCCGCCTTGGGGGAGAACTCCGCCAACGTCTTCGTCCTCACCCCCCTCCGACGCTCCACCGGACACGTCAACGACGTCGTTGAATAGGAGTTGGGTCCGAGGGCCTACGCCCGAGGAGGGCGTCTGGCTCAGGGAGGCCGCCAATGGAGGCCCGGCGGGAGTGGCGGGCGGCGCCTTATCGCTAGCCCCGCCATCGCCAACATCAGCACGCACGACTGCGGCTCCTCCTGGTTGGCCGCCGGGGCAAGGGTCCGCAGCCCTTCCCTCCATAGCGCGAGAGAGGTGGCAGCCACGAGAGATGGCCCGCCGTGGTGTTTATTTGGCGGGGCCAGCGGCGAGGGCGATGGCGTGCACGAAATGTGCCCGCATTTTTCTTGGCGCGGATTCCGGGGCCGAACTCATGTTTGCGGAGGCCACTTGAGTTCGGGCCTCAAACTCAAGTGCCGACCTCGAAAAATCGGCCACATGAGTTCAAAACGTCATTCTGAAATCAAGCTATTTACGACATCCGATTAGCGCACTTTGCTTGAGTTCGGTACACTTTTATCGCGGACGAACTCAACTCAAGTAATATCTGACAAGGGCCCAATTATAATATGCGGATGATTTTTTTTTTTTTGCTTGGTGGCTTCCACTGCTTTTTCTTGTAATTTATTTTGACAAAATAGAGACTGCGGCGAGTACCTGTACGGCTGTACCTACCATGCATACAGGTACTGATGGTACTGTACACCCCGTAGGTAGCGATAGTTTATAAGCCCGGAACATACACGTCGCTACTGCACTACCTCGGAGCTGCGGGTGTGGGTCGTCTACTGGACCCGGCTGTCGAAACCTATCCCTTCTCTAGTTAGGCAAGCTCGAAGACTTATGCAGTGCGCCCACTGAGCTTGTGTGGCACCAGTCTTTATTATCATAATTATTGTTTCTTGCATCAACGGACATCATGGACGACGGAATGATGGATAGCGACATGGGCGACGGCGGGACTACCGGCAGCCACCCCCTAGGTTGGGCCCAGCAACCGGTGCACCCACAGCAGCACGGGCTTGCCGTATTGCAGCAGCAGGAGCCAGACGCTGGCGCCGTCGTGGCAGTCCCACTACCCCTCCGTGCGGCTCCAGCCTTGCAGCGTCTACAGCAGTCGATGCCGGGCTGCTCTGCCGCCGATGTGCTGCTGCATGCCGTTGCCACGCTGACGCGACGACTGATACCCGCCGAGGTGGACCACCTAGGCCTCACGGGTCTGGGCGTGGGTGCAGTGTGGGTGCCCTACCCCTCGCTCTTCCTCGAACCACTTCACCCTGCATACTCCCGCATTTACGTGTGCCATCTCCTCACACAGTTTTACCTCTCGCATCCGGACCGTACGGCCGTCCCAGTTCTACCGGTGCTTGATGTTATTTTTACGGGACGAAGTGTGATATGATAGGTTGAACGCGCTTCCCGGCCGAAAATCCATGTACAATACCCACAGCACTGCTTTCTGCAGCACTCCCACCGTTCCTATTTCTGTTGTCGTCCTCTTCTTCAATGAAAAGACCGTATTTCCTTCGTTGTTCCCTTAATCCTGCTTCTTCCCGAGCGTGCCGCTACATAGTATCACCTTTGCCCTAACCGCCCGCCGGTCACTCCCCTAACATCTGTCACCGGCTTTTCCAAACCTTCTCGCTTCTGTCTGCCGCATCGCCTCACTCGCACATTAATATCCATCGTGGCTTCTAAATCCAGCTGTTCATCTCCGATGATTCGGTGTTACGTAACCTCACCAGCACGTTGCTTCTCGTCCGATTATTCCGTCAGGTTTTTGAGCTCTGCTACTTCGCTGGTGTCTCTCTTCATTTTCATCGCATTGGCCTCCGCGCCGACTCGTTCGATACTACCATCGTGATACCGACCTTTCGGATCGTCCCTCGGCTGTCATAGCTCTGCTCCGCACACGTCGTGTTGTATGTAATATTATTTAGATTCTTGAGCGGAGTCACGCTACGACGCTGCGTGTACTAACGGCCGTTCCTGGGAGCCTTTCTTCGTTGCCGCCGCCACCAGTTGTTTAACTTCCGATTCCTCGCGATCTGCCGTCCGAAATCCCATCCTTGTTGGCGCTTTCTCTTCCGTTTTTGTTTTGAGGTCGGTTCCATTTCCAGCGCGCGGTATTTTTCTTTCGTCTCGTCGCTCACACAATAACATGTTTATATTCCGCCAGCGCGGCGTCGTCTGTGTCTGCTCTTCGTTGCGGCGGTTAGGCTTTTTTTTATTAGAAGCACTGTCGTGGTGTTCCACTTTCTAGAGAGTAGTATGTAGTAAACGGGTGGGTTTCGCGGAGCATTAGTTTGCAGAGCTCCAGTCACCTCTGTCTATTGGTCTGTCCAACCCTATTACATCATTCGCTGACGTCCAGCAGAGAAGGGGGAGGTGCAGAGGTATATGAGAAGGGGTTGAGGCACATTTATTTCCTTGCTTAACTATTTCTGTGAATGTTGAGAGCTAGCTCTGATGAAGAGGCCGCGTGCTGCTTTGGTTGCAGGCTGGAGGAGCCGCAGGGTGGGGGTGCGGGCGGGGGAAGTGGGCCGGGGGAGTATTACAGGCTGCCCAACTCTGTGATATGGAGCATCGCCAAGTTTCAGACGCCCTCCTGGCGGGGGGTGCTGAAGCACGTGTGCCGTGAGATGCGGCTGACGGTGCACAAACTCGAGCGGAGGCGCGGGCAGCCGAGCGCGATGCGGCTGCAGGACATGGCCAGCGACCTGCACATGTTTGAGTGGGCGCGGCTGCAGGGCTGCCCCTGGGACGAGCGCACCTGCTGGGCGGCCGCCAGCGCGGATAACCTGCAGGTGCTGCAGTACGCGCGCCACATGGGCTGCCCTTGGAACGCTTCCACATGCACAGTGGCCGCAAGGCACGGCAACCTACAGATGCTGCAATGGGCGCGTGCGCATGGGTGCCCCTGGGACGAGGACACTTGCGAGACGGCGGCATGGGGGGGGCACCTACCGGTGCTACAGTGGGCGCGTGCGATGGGGTGCCCGTGGGACGAGCGCACATGCAGCGGCGCGGCGGGCGGTGGCCACCTGACGGTGCTGCAGTGGGCGCGCGCCAACGGGTGTCCTTGGGAGGAGCGCACCTGTGCGCGCGCCTCCAGCGGCGGCCACCTCTCCCTCCTCATCTGGGCGCGCCAGAGCGGGTGCCCCTGGGACAAGTGGACCTGCGCGGAGGCGGCGCAATGCGGGCACCTCAACGTGCTGCGCTGGGCGCGCGAGAACGGGTGCCCGTGGGACCGCCACACGTGCGCGGGCGCCGCGGAGGGGGGGCACCTGGAGGTGTTCAAGTGGGTGCGCGACCAGGGCTGCCCGTGGAGCGAGGACACCTGCCGTGCTGCCGCGGAGGGGGGGCAGCTGCACGTACTGCAGTGGGCGAAGCAGCAGGGGTGCCCCTGGGACTCGTGGACCTGCGTGGGCGCCGCTGCGCGCGGGCACCTGGAGGTGCTAAAGTGGGCCAAGACGCAAGGTTGCCCCTGGGACGAGGGCACCTGCGAGGCGGCGGTGAGCGGGGGCCACCTGGAGGTGCTCATCTGGGCGCGCGTGAACGGGTGCCCCTGGGACGAGGAGACCACGCGTGAGGCGGCGGAGAGCGGGCAGCTGGACTGCCTGCAGTGGGCGGTGCAGAACGGCTGCCCGTGGGACAAGGCGCAGTGCATCGACGTCGCCTTTGCCAACGAGCACCACGCCATCTGCCAGTGGGCCGTCATTCAGGACCCTTGACCGGGATTCCCGTGGGCGCTTGCGTCCACAGATTAATATTCACAGGCTGAGTCTGTGCGTATGCGAGGGAAGGGGGGCGGGGCGGGGAGGGTAGGAGGGTGTCTGGGGTGGTGGCGGTGTGTGCTCTGGCTGGACAGGGTGCCGATGATGATGGTGATCGTGATATGTTGTATGGTTGCATATAGCTTGTGTAATCAATTGGTGCTTATTTGAAATAGTAAGCTTTTGCTCTAAGTTCACTATTTTATACACACGAACATATGCAAACATGCTACAGCGATCAGAGCGCAACATTTGTGTGGCTCATTCCCATTCCTCCGCTTTTCTGCTCGTCGCGTGTGACTTTCTGTGTTTGTAAGACACACTCTTAAATGTGTGTGCATTTGTGTATTTGCATTTTTTGTATCTAGTGGTATGTGTTTTTAGTCTTCTGTTTGGACCTTTATTTGCCGACACAGCTCTATATTCTTCGGAGCGTGGGGGGATGAGTTTGAGGAAGTTGCTTCAATTCCATATATCGTTTGATGGAATTACCAAAGAAATCATTTCGAGTATGGGCGAAAGATGGAAGACACAGAGGTACACAAAATAAAGGCGGCTACCTAAACATAATTCCCTGCTCCCCTTTCCCGTTGTTGTCTGCTCTTTCACCACTTTAATTGACAACTACACTCCTCCACAAAAGTCCGGACATGCATTATGGTGAACATGAGATAGTCAAGAACACGCTCCCCTCTCACCACGTCAAGCAAGACGACACCCGAGTACCACCCATTTGTAGGAGAGCCGAGAAGCAAGCAGTTAGCCGTCATCCGGGGTGGTTAGACCTCAGCTTAAAGCGGGTGTTGTCGATGGAGTTTGTCGAATTAAGCCCATAAATTCCAAGGAAATTGTCTTACCTACACACGTCATTCTGAGCGCCACGCCTGGGCATTGCTCACGCGCTCATACCAAGCTGCATACTACTCCGCGTTCCACACAACCGTACTTTTAGGGACTTTTTGGAGGCGTGGGTGCCGTGTTCAATGCGCGAGGTTTGATTTGCGGGTGTGCGAATAGAGCACGGAAGTTCACGCCGTAGGCACGGGTGATGTTTTGGAAAAGCAAGCGAGAAAAAACGCACATGAAGCAGGTTTGGATAAACAATGCACGCTGCAAACATGCGAGGGCGATTGGCTTAGGGGAGGGGTGAGGTCCAACTTGGGCGTTAGGGATGCATCACGGTGATGGTGGTGTTTGGAATGCTTGTATATGTGCGTGTGCTAGCCACACTCGCCCCACGCGTGGTACGCGTCGGGAATTAGGCTCGGAAATCAGTATGAGTGGAGAATTGGTAAACATAAATCGACGAACCCCGCACATATCGCCTCATGAGGCGAGCCGAAATCGATGGGTCTTGCTTTGCACTGCTGCTCAGCTTTGCCGGAATAATTCTTAAATAGACACAACTCACAGAAACTTTGTTTGTGGATGTTTAAACTCCTAAGTAGGTGCGTTCGATGCTAATTGAAAAGTCGCGTCCAACGGTACATGTTTCAAAACGTTTTGACCATAATTGAGTAAGTTATGCCCGTTTGAACATTGTGGCCGAAAGCGGCTTTCCCTTGGGTTGCGCCCATGTCGGTGGTAAGTCTACAGTCTACATATGCGATTTCGTGCGTTTCCCCCACAGCGGCCTGCCCAACACCTCCCCCCTCCGTCGTCTATCCATTATATTTGCGCGACCGTCGCACCAACATTCATATTGCGGCGTTGTGCGCCCGTTACTCTTTTCGTCTAACCTTCACGGCGATTGTTTGAAAGAGCGTGCCGCACGGGCGCGGGCGCGATAACCCCAAGTACACAAGCCCGGCAGTGCTCGAATTCGCCCCTCGTAGTTGTCAGCGCATTCCATCTTGGGCGCCAAAGCTTTGCCTAGGATTTCAGGAGATTTGTCAATAAAATCGACGCTTGGCTACAATTTTTACTTGCAAAGGTGCGAAATCTACTCCGGACTCTTGTGAAGGAGTGTACATTGTACATGCGCATCAATATAACAAGTCATACATTTGATGAGATGTCTTTCAATGTATAAATGCAATTAAGTTATAAATTTGATACTACATATTATTGCGACAAGTAAGCCATTTTCAATATATAGTTTGGGGAAATTTTGTTGTCAGGGACGACATCAAACAAGGGACGAACGAAAAACTAAAAAACCCCCCAACCACCAAGGCGACTTTTGGCCTGCGGGATTTTCCCCCTCCTTATTCCCTTGTATTGATCGGTGGTTTCCACTGCTTATTCTTGTAAGAAAATTTTATTACTTTTTTACCGATCTTCACGCGTTTTTCACCGCCTTACGGTGGGATTAATTCAAATCGAGAGGATTGCAACCCCAACTCAAATGTCATATCCTAGCCCATTGTCTGAAGTGCTAGCATCTGACATAACTATTTTCCTCTAATTGGTGATTGAAATTAAAAAGAAAATGTTTACAACATGTACTGGGTTAAACCGGTTGTTGTCTGTGGGCCCTCCAAACTATGCCATGCAAGAAACTTATAAGCTAGGGCTAGACCGTGAGCCGCCTAAATCCAACCTCTCCAAGGAATGTTAGGGGTTTTTACTCCCCGCCGGGGAATGTTCCTCGCATGGTGATGGTAGATGTCATTCACGGGCGCGTGTGGGTGCGGTAGTGGAGGTGCGGCGCGTGGTCGTGCGAGATTTGATGCCGTATATAAGAAGGAGTTGGTGCAACCATTGGATAATGTGCACGTGGAAATGTGTGAGGATGCGTGTTGTGTCGAGCCGTGTTTTTTAGATGAGCTTGTCATGAGGGTATGCGCGGAGGGTGAGGAGGCAGGTAAGACTGGTAATGGTGGATGTGTGAGGTGTGCTTGTGCGCTCATGACTATGGGAAGAATATAGACGTATGTGCATGGCCAATGATGGCGAATGGCATTGGCGAGGGGGTGTACATGTCGCGAATCAGTTGTGCAGTGTGGGAGAGGTTGTAGTCCGTGCAGATATTTCATTCCCCCATCTGAATCTTTTTAATCGAGGAGTATCGTCGGCGGTTGTTGGTGTGTCCGACGAATATAGGTTCGAGAAGCCGGATGAAGTCGGGTTGCGTGCCGGGAGTCATCTACACTAAGTCCTAGATGGCATATGCAAGAAGGTGGGGTGTGCATGATGGTTGGTGGAGACAAGCACAGGGGAGCAGGGACAATAGGTTCCACCATTAGGCCGTACAGCCCCCACTCAGGTAGACGCATGATGGGAATACAAGCTCCAGAGGGCAAGGTCATCGTGCACTGTTGCGCGTAGTTAAAGCTGGCACCTGCGTCTGTTGTAAGTAATACCTTCTAGTTATTAGTTGCAGATAGCTACTGTAAGCTATTCTAGATATGATTAGTACATGTCTAGATCGGACATACCGATAACCTGTTTGTACTGGTACAGAGCTGTCGCTAGGCTTCTGCTCTAACACTTCTGTTGTCCCGACACCACGCCTCGGGCTGGTTGTCTTTGTGACTGTCCCTTTGCGTGATTGTGACTGTAACTACGTATGCGTTAGTTACCTTCCTTACTGATCGTGTGTGCACGGTTTAACAGGTTATGGGCCCCCGCCTCACGTCACTCACGCGCGACAACCTGGTTCGGCGAGCTGCGATCGCCACCTCTCCCGAAGAAGGCAAGTTTTCATAGATACCTAGTGCTTTCATCCTGTAGTCGGCGGTATCGCCAGTATAACCAGCGTTTAAAAAACATCCATCCCACCTAAGCCAGCCGCTCGAGGACGCCATACAGCCACTCACACCGACGCACTCGTCGTGTGTGGACAGGGTGCATACAGGTCCAAGCTGGAGACCGGGGGGGGGGGCGCACTATCGGGTGACTATACATATACAGAGTGCACGACAGCCTTAGATTACTGTATTAATTAATATATTATCGTAGCGACTCAGCCGCCGCCGCATCGTCCCACCTGCACTGGCCGTGGCCCCGACTTGTGCCCCACACTGGGTGGAGGACACAGAAAAGGTGCTTTGAGACACCCCGGGGCATCAGGCCGAGGGGTCGGCGGGCATCAGGCCGTCTCTCTGCATACCGCTGTTAGGCACACGTCCGGCTAGCGGTTTTTACCGCTGCCTGTTTTTTCGGCTTTTTTCCTCTTCTCGCCATGTGTCGAAATGGCGCCAAAAACTCGCTCTGTCGACAATCCACCTGATTCGCCTCCTGCTTCCCCTGACCTCGGCTCTCCGCAGAGCTCTGTCAGTCCCACCCCTGCTACCCTCGCACTCGTCCTGCAACAAATGGCGCTCATAAACGCCCGCCTGGACGCTCAGTCTGCTGCTGCTGCTGCTGCTGCTGCTAGTCCTGTAGCTGCCCCTGCGGACCCCTCTTTCGCTGTGCGTCGTCACGACGCGCAGCTCGACCCCCATCGCGACAACCACTCTCTGAACCTCCTTTCCTCCGACCCCCCAACACACGCATCTCCCTTTCCCGGCACTCGGCTGGACGCGCAGCCGGCCCACGATGCTGCTTTCGCTGCAGCGTCGGTTGGCGACCCCCATGTCGCACTCCGCCGCCACGATGCGCACACCGCCCCACAGCCTCACGAACTACCCGCGGAACGCCTACCACCACCCCCTCCGTACCCTCCTGCAGGGTATGCCCTCCCGGATCCCGGACCTTTTTTCCCGGAGGCACCGCCGCCCCGCGTCCCCGCCTCCCGTGGCCACCCGCACCCGTACGGCCCCCCGCTTTCAATGGCCGGCCACTCTCCTTTCCCCGGCGGCCCACCTTCTCCCTTCCCCGGTGGACCACCGCCTCCCTTTCCTGGCTGGCATTCGCATCCTACACAGCGAGGTGGGCACACCACCCGTGGCGGGCGTCGCCCCACCATTGACCCGGTGGTCATCGGCCGCGCCGCCCACGAGGCCACCGGTTTCGACAAGGACGCCCTCAACCGGTCCATGAAGATGTCGGTCCCTACCATGGGGCCCACCACAGACTTCAAGCAGTGGAAGAGGAACTTCCTTAATTTCCTCTCCATCAAGGCCACTTACCTCATCCCACAGCTGGCCATCCGCGACTCGGGCGTCGTGTTAGACGAACCGGCGCAACACTACGCCTACACCATGCTCCTTCATGCAGCTAGCGCGAACCCACGCGCCGACCAAGCGATGAAGTGCGTCTCCCCAGCACGTCTTGACTGCGCAGCGGCAGCGTGGGACCTTCTGTGTGAACGTCTCGACAATCGGTCCTTTGCTCGCTCATTGTCGCTGCTGGACAACTTGATGGTCAGACAACGCCCCGGACAGTCACTCAGTGATTATGTCCACTACATGAGACAGACGTTCGACGACTACAACGAGACATGTCAGATGGTCGATGGTTCCGCTGCCATTCACCCCCACAACCTCGGTCTCCTCATGCTGCGCGGTATTTCCAGCCACGGCCCACACGGTCAGGCCAAACAGTGCGTCATCAACGCGTTCGACACAGACTACCTGCTGTCCGCTGATGACGTTATGGCCAGCATCCTCCACCTGGCGCACAATATGGACGAGGACGACGCCCCGGCCGCAACAGCTCCCCACCCCTCACCGCCTCCCATCTCCGCGTTTGTCGCTGCTGGCCGCGGATCACACAGCGGTCGAGGCCACCCTCCACGTGTCCCTCGCGGTGGTCGCGTCCTGCCCACCAAGTGTTCCGCTTGCGGCAGCCCGGACCACATCTTGTCCTCTTGCAATGCCCCGGATGACGCCCTCTTGCGGTGGACACTCGTGAAGCGCAAAATGATCGTTCAGAAGTACGGCACCCCTGCTGGTGGCTCTCACTCTGCGCACGCCGCTGTGCTGAGCGACGTCCCCGCCGATGACTTTGACAGTTTGCCTACCCTCGAGGAATGCACGGATGATTACGATGACACCGAGGTGAGTGTGCCTTTCAGCTCCGTAGCCTTCTCCTCCTCCCTCACCCCCGGTCGTAACCTCTCACAGTACTGGGTAGTCGATTCCGCCTGCTCGATCAACCTCACCGCGTTTAAAGGCGACTTCGTACGATTCACACCCCCCTCCGCTCCCTCGCGCGTTAGCGGGGTTGGTGTTGACGTCAAGGGCAGTGGCTCCGTCCGAATTTCAGTCCGCCTTGACACAGGCGTACTTATTCATCGCATTGTCCATGCGTTGTACACCCCTGACTTGTCCTCTCGCTCTGCTCAGCGCATCGGCCGGTTACTTAGTGTCAGCTCGATGCAGACCCACAGCGGTTGTGAATTCATCTTCCCCTCTAACTCTGACACTGGTTTGCTTGTGGTGCCCACATGAATGGGTGTGCTAGAGCCCTCCGGAAACGGCCTCTACCTCCTCCCCCACAAGCCAGAGCCCCCCCCCAGTACCTCCACGATGAGAGTGAATTTTCCCTCCCCTAGTGTTGCCCTTGCTGCCCAGTGCGACCCTGTACTGTGGCACCGTCGGTTTGGACACCTGAACATGCAAAGCCTGCGGGCCCAGCACACGCACGGTGTCCCGACTAGCCCTGCATTAACCAGCTCTGTAACCGATGTCTCTTGCGACTCATGCTTGTTACACAAGGCCACAGCTGCACCGCGCAACACCAGTGCATGCGCGAAACCTTCTCGTCCCCTCCTCAACCTCTCCTCTGACCTGTGGGGACCGGTCAACGTCCCCTCCCCACATGGCCTCCGCTACTGCTTGCTCGTCATTGACCACCACACCCATTACATGTGGGTGCGGTTCCTCAAGTCCAAAGACGATGCGTGCTCGGAGTTGGAAAATATCCTCCTCGACATCAAGCACATGCATGCACGTTACCACTCCCAATCGGGTGCGTTTGCACCAATCATAAAATTTGACTCGGACTCTGTCTTTGAGGCTGCAACAACCCGCCAGATGTGCGCACAGCTCGGCGTTGGGGTCCAGTTCTCTGCCCCATACGCCCACCACATGCTCGGCAAAGCCGAACGTCCTTGGCGCACTATCCGGGACAATGCGTCAGCGATGCTCCACAGTATGGCCGTTCCCAACTCCATGTGGTCATGCGTTGTCAGCACTGTTGTGTACCTCCGCAACCGCACGTACAGTCGCTCAGTCGGCCCCGCTGGTGGCATCCCACTTACCCTCCTCACGTCGTCTGTGTCTGACGCCTCCAAGTTTCGCGTCTTCGGGTGCACCGTCTTCGCCAAGGTGCCTGACAAACTGCGTCGAAAACTCAGTGAAAAGGCGTTTCGTGGCGTCATGGTCGGCTACCCCAATGACGCACCCGGGTACCGCGTTTACAACCCGGAAACCCGCCGAATCACCACTTCCTTCCATGTTGTCTTTCAGGAAGACACCCCGGGCTTCGGCGCACAACTCTCCGTCGACTCCACCATCACCAACCCTTCGGATGACGCACCGGCCACCTCACTCCAATCCCACCCCATCGACATACCATTGCCAGACCCCATGCCCCCTCATGCCGCCCCTCGCCAAACTCGGCTTCGTTCTCATCCCCTACGCTACGGCGAAATGGTTGCCCACGTGGCCGACTTCCCCCGACCCTCGTGACGGCGTGTTGTGACCCTGAACAGGGCAAAGCCAAAGAGGACATCTTCGCACACCCTCACGTTCCCAACCTTATCACTGGTCCCCCTCACACACATGCCGGCACATCGCCTACTGCCGTCGCCCTCCTGTCCGCCCGGGAGTGTGTGGAGCCGAAATCGTACCGAGCTGCCTTGGACAGCGCCCAGGCCCCCCAGTGGCAAGCCGCTATGCAGCAGGAGTACTCCTCCCTCATGGACAACGGCACTTGGGAACTCGTTGACCTTCCCCCGGGTCGCATGGTAGTTAACAACATGTGGATCTACAAAGTTAAGTCTGACACAGCCGGTGACGTCTCCCGCTTCAAAGCGCGGTTCGTCGCCAAAGGGTGTAGCCAACGCGCTGGACTAGATTACACTGAGACATTCTCTCCTGTCATCCGCATGGCCAGCCTGCGTCTCTTCTTGACCATCGCAGCCGCCCGTGACCTTGAGCTTTGCCAACTTGACATCGACACTGCGTTTCTCTACGCACCCATTAAGAAAGACGTGTACATCCGCCAGCCCCTCGGCTTCAGCGATGGCACGTCCAAAGTGTGTCACCTCAGGCGCTGCCTTTACGGCCTTAAGCAGTCCCCCCGCGAGTTCAACATGCTCCTCCGTGCCTGGCTCGTCGACAATGGGTGTCAACAGTGCGTTTCTGACCCTTGCATCTACATCTTCCGCACCGGCCACGTCTTCGCCATGATCGCGTTGTACGTCGATGACATTCCTGCGGCCTGCAATGATACCGCATGGCTTGCATCGTTCAAGGCCAAGCTCGGAGAACGGTTCAAGATCAAGGACCTCGGCGACCTCTCCCAATTACTCGGCATGCACATCACCCGTGACCGCTCGGCACGCACCGTCTCCTTGGACCAATCCAAGTACTTGCGCGATATCCTCGCCAAGTACAACATGACCGACGCTCGACCGTCGTCCCTTCCCATGGACCTTGGCTTCCTCGCCGGCCTCGCGCACATGTCCTCGCCCCATCTCACCGGCGTGGCCAAGGATATTTACCCAAGCCTCTTGGGCAGTCTCCAGTACGCGGCCGTCTGCACGCGCCCCGATGTCTCCACGGCGTTGAGCATCCTCGGCTCAGCCCAAGCTTCCCCCACGGAAGCCCACCTGCAGGCCCTGAAGAAGGTCCTTCGATACCTCCATGGCACCATCGACATGCGCCTGACGTTGGGGGGGGGTCACGGACCACAGTCTCCAACTCACAGGCTTTGCCGACGCTGATTGGGCCAACGACAGCAGCACCCGCAAGTCTCGCTCCGGCTATCTCTTCACCCTCGGACGCGGGCCAGTGAGTTACAAGTCCAAACAACAGACTTGTGTGGCTCAATCCACGTGTGAAGCCGAGTACTACTCTGCGGCCGACGCCACCAAGGAGGGACTCCACCTCCGACAACTTATGGGGGAGATCTTTAACGCCCCCATCACCGAAACCACCACCATCTGGGAGGACAACCAAAGCGCCATCGCGTACTCCCAGAACGCCTTGGTCAGCGAGAAGACCAAACACATCGGTCTGAAATGGCACTTCCTCAAGGACCATGTGGAGCACGGAACCATCAAGTTGAGGTACCTCCCCACTGACCAGATGGTGGCTGACATGTTCACCAAGCCCCTCCCAGGACCAGCACTCACAAGACACCGAAGTGCAATCCTTGGAGGACAAGACCCAATGCAACGCTTCATCCCGTAGCTACCTTCAGGGGGAGTGTTGTAAGTAATACCTTCTAGTTATTAGTTGCAGATAGCTACTGTAAGCTATTCTAGATATGATTAGTACATGTCTAGATCGGACATACCGATAACCTGTTTGTACTGGTACAGAGCTGTCGCTAGGCTTCTGCTCTAACACTTCTGTTGTCCCGACACCACGCCTCGGGCTGGTTGTCTTTGTGACTGTCCCTTTGCGTGATTGTGACTGTAACTACGTATGCGTTAGTTACCTTCCTTACTGATCGTGTGTGCACGGTTTAACAGCGTCCTTGGCTCGCCTTTGACTGAAGAGACGGGAAATTCCATGGGGAGCAAACTAAACAAAATCCGGTGCATGGAGAACGTTGGAAAGAGTGGTGGAAATGCGCTCTCCAGTCGTAGTGGTGTGTACTTCTTTGGTAGTGCCGATGCCATATACAGTAGTAGGCACACCTCGCAGCTTATATCTTGAGTCAATGGGAAGTGCCTCGTAGTCGTGGAACTCGTGACGGTTGGCGTTATTAAATTGAGAGGCTCCACCATCCACTATATGGAGTTGGTCTCGGAGTGGAGAGTCCGTCTGGGCAAAGTAGACTGAACCTGATGGTCTGGCTCCCGGAGAGGTGTGTTGAGCCGCTGACATAATCCATGTGGCAACGTTGAGGTCCAGGCATATGCTGATGTGAGGAAAGACGGTGGCGTCTAGCTCCTTAGCATCCAGTGACGAGAGATTGATATCGTGTAGGTTGAAGCCCTTGGCAGCAGCGCGCACAATAATCGGTGGTTCGACATAATGGTTTTGCTCGTCCAGTAGCATGCCGGAGCCTGGTGTGCCGCTTGGATGTAGACGGTAGTTGCGGCTGCCCCGGTGGCCCGAGAAGGTGGGGAAAAGAAGCTGCCCCGGGGAAGCACGTAGTTGACAAGGTGAGAATCCGACGGCAGTGAGAAGGCTTGATATTTTGTCACCATGGCGGTGGTTGCAAAGGTAGTGGTCGAGTATTCCCCAATGCTGGCCCATGTTTGTCCATAGTAATATACTTTGATGAACTGCTGAGCCAAGAGAGGTAGCTTCGAGGCGTAGCGGTGCTCCCAGCGCCGCGACACTATGACATGGGGAGATCCAGCGAGCTAGTCATGCTGCTCACTATGTAGGTGAGAGTAGACTGCTGCGAGTCATGTAGAAACCTAATGTTGCAGAGGATGTCCTGTAGCGGCGAAGGTCGGATGGAAGAGGTATCATCTCGAGCGCTTGAGGTAGGCAGAAGGCTGCATGGTCCGGCGTCTAGAAAATAAACACTAGGAATTGCGTCCCAATGTTGAGAGCGTATTAGAGAGAGGCTGTGAGGCAGTCTCGAATCCCATCCAATAAACGCTGAAGGAGGAAACTTGTCCGGAAACTGATCATGGAGACGGTTGAGACGGTGCTGTAAAATGGTTCTGGCGGTTTTGGTGTTTTCACAGGCTGAAAATAGAGCGATACTGCCTCCTGTGCGCAGGTGGCCTTCAAGAATGGGGACCATCCCGTTGTTGCAGAGGCTCACCCAGTGTGTTATATGGGATGCACATCTGTTTACCTGCATACTTCGGAGACAGGGTAAATCAGGTGAGTGCTCACCAGAAATAAGAGCGATTCCCTTGGAAGGTAGTAGACTCGGTTTATCGTCATCGAATAGCTTAACGCCTGTGGAAGGGGTGGGAGCTGTACTTGCGGCGATCTCGGGTATGCTGGAAGGGGCTCCACAGATGGGGTCGGGGACGCCCGTCGAGAAAGATGTCTCGTTCGTTCTGATCTGGGGATGAGGCGGACCAGTCATCATGAAACAAAAGTCACCGAAAGCATGAGTAGTAGGCTGAGCTGAAGCTGAAAGAAGTACATTAGGGCGCGATGTAGGGGGCTCGGGACTTGAGATGTGAGGTCTCGGGCCTGCTTGGTAGGGACGCTCGTAAGTAGAGTCCGGACGTGAGATAGGCGCCCTGTCTTGGAGCGGTTTGCCATCGCGGGATGAGGTTTGCCAACACCGCTCATGAGAGTGTCCCGGTCGTCCACAGCGGGTGCATTGAGCACGGGGTGTGTAGCGTTGTGGTGCAGGGGTGCGTTCCTCCGGTGCGCTAGCGATGTATACTACTGAAGGCTGTTCCGGCGGCATATTATGAGTACGTTGAGCGGCGGGGTTAGACAGGAGGATTTCCTTAACGTCCGACTACGAATCTTCTGGGTGAAAACGCCTGCGGCGCATAACCAGGTCTCGCAACTCCTTGTATGTGGTCTCACAGATACGGGGAATAAGGTATGCCTCCATAAATGTTTTCTCGCTGCAGTCAAGTCCAAGGCGTAACATGTCTCGTCTCGCGAAGTCTTTCTCCTGAACATAGGCGATCATGCTTTGCGAAGGCGGCTGGTCGTTGTTGAGGCAGTCAGTGGCGCGTCGCAGTGCGTGGACCTCCTCCAATTTGATCCACGATAGTAACCCATTCCAGGCGTCAGTCCCGTGAGTGAGACTGTCGTGCGCTCTGGAGCCTCGTGCATGCATGGGAAGTTCTTGTTTTACCACGGAATTTGCGATGGCACATGGGCGAGTCGCCACAGAGAGGCTCTGGTAGAGGTTGCGCTGCTGTTCAGCGGAGCCGTGAGCCGTAAGGGCCTCCCCGAATCTGTGGGTAAAGGCAAAATCCGAAAATTCTTGTTCCCACGCGATCATGTCATTCTCGGTTTTTAGGTAAAGGTGGTGCCTTCTGTGGATCTAAGGCACGATGAAGAAGCTGTGGTTGGAACGACAGACGCTCCTTTAACGCAGCAATTATTGAAGCAGAATCTTCCTCAGGCATAGTCGACTGAGATGAAGTCATGATGTTATAGTTGGTCGAATCGAAAATTAGAGTCTCGTCGGTGATGATTTCGCTACGATAAGGTTGAGGTCTAGGGCTTGAAAGGAGATGGTGTGGCTGCTAAAATGCCGAGAGTTCTTAGCAGACTGATATGCCAAAGAAAATTATTGTATGTATTCAAGAGAGGAGGGTCTGAATCGCTATGGTGGAGTTGAGCGCTTTAGCTGACTGACGAGCTAGAGAAGAAAATATTGAGAGTATGTCTAGAAAAGATGAAGTCACACAATGAACGGTGTGGATTGGCAAAAGCACAATTGAGCTATTGACTGTTTACCAAAACTACTTTGTGTGAGGGCCCATAACCTATGCAGCATAACCCCTCCCCCCCCCGGGCGTGTGTCGTGCGTGTTGGTTGCGGGTGTCAATCAAGGGCGGGTCTGCGTGTGAGAAGGGAAGGTACGTCGTATGGTCGTGCGAAACTTGATACGGAATATGAGAAGGATATGGTGCAGCCATTGGACGGTGTGCAAGAGGAGCTGTGCTAGGATGCGTGATGTGTCGAGACGGGATTTTGAGATGAGTTTGTCAGATGGGTCGGTGCGGAGGGTGAGAAGGGAGGTGAGTCTGGTAATGGGGGATGTGTGGGGTATGCCCATGCTACTCATGACTATAGGAAGAATGTCGACTTTAGTACCCGGCCAGAAATGGCGAATGGTATTGGTGAGGGGGATATATTTGTCGTGAATCATGTAGTGTGCGGTGTGGGAGAGGTTGTGGCGAGTGCAATATATTTATTCAATACCCGCATCCATCTTTGCGTGTAATCAAGATTAGATAAACAAATCAACTTCCAATAATTCTTTATTTTGTATAATATAATGATTATTTAATATCTTGGCGAAGAGCGCACCATAATCCGCAAGGGGCACCGAGGATTCGCTCTAGCACTTAGTGTCGGCATGGACATCAACTCGCAAAGCTGTCCATATTCATTTCGAGATATCCCCAGCAATTCTGCGCGTTGACATTGGGACTACGCCTTATTTAAACATGGGCTGGTTTGGGCGAGGCGAGATGACGCCGCCGCCATCACAGCCGACGCCGCCGCCGGCTGAGTTTCCGGTAGAGCCCGAGAACGGAAGGCGAGTAAGCACCACCGGCCGGCGTGGCGCGTGTATAGAAGAGAACGCGGGTTGGGAGCGCCGGATAGGTGGCAAGGTTTTGGCGGGTGTCGTTGTGGGGATAGGTGCGGGCGCATGGCTCGCGGTGTTCCGACATCGACCACTCCTTCGCACAGCCGCGGCCACTTCCGCCAGCGTGGCAGTCGCAGCCAGCCTGTACGGCGCGTCTCAGGAGACGCTCCGCATGCTGACGTGTCAAGACGGCCCCGTGAACAGCGTGTTTGCCGGCGGGATATCCGGCTGGGCGCTGGGCTTGGCGCATCACGGACCCGGCAGAGGTCCAAAAGCGGGCGCGTTGCTGTTCGCGTCGGCTGGCGCGCTGTGTCACACGCTGGATGCCCGAGGGCTGAACTTCGGCGCGTTTGCTCAGTGGGCTGCCTCCAGCACGGGCTTGATCGAGAGGCCGGCGACAGATAGCGAGGACCCGGGTACCACCGCTGACCCGTGGTACGTGGCGTGGCTGCCCATCCGGAAGCTGGACCCCGACGAGTACGACAACTTCCACGCGCAGCAGGAGCTGAAGAACTCATACGGGACGGGGGAGATCGAGCAGGGCGAGTACGAGGCGAGGCTGTCACAGCTGCAGGTGGAGGCGTTCATGAGGAAGAAGGACCGGATGGAGAAGGGCGAGAAGAACCGGCACTCGGCGGAGGGGTAGCGCGGAGAAGAAACCTCCGAAACTTGCAGATTTTTATTAGAACTAATATATGATGTCATAATGTACCTCAATTTAAAAAAATCGAATGGCCTGCTAAGCAGCACCGGGTGGCTACCAAGCCAACATAGATGTCGTAACTGGATAATCTGACGCCTAGAGTGTGTGCGGCTTGGCGGCCTCGTTACGTGGCTTGGGTTTCCGCTGGCCGCCTCTCTGAAGGGAGTGAACAATGCATGAATTGGGAATGAGGGACGTGAGCCTATGCATGTGTGTATGTGTGTGTGCGGAGGTGGAGGATATCTGAGTAATATTGTATGTGTGAGTGTGTGTATGTAATATTGTATGTGTGTGTGTGTGTGTGAGTGCGTGCGTAGGTGTGCGTGCGGCAGTTTGTGTATGTAGAGAGTGGGTACGTATGCGTGTATGTGAATATGTGTGTGTGTGTGCGTGTGTGGGGGGACATCTGTGTAATGTTTTGTGTGTGTGTGTGTAAGTGTACAAGTGCTTGTGTGTGTGTGTGTGTGTGAGTGTGTGTGTGTGTGTGCGTTTGAGTATGTGGGGGGGCATCTGTGTAATGTCATTGTGTGTGTGTGTGTGTGTGTGTGTGTAAGTGCTTGTGTGTGTGTGTGTGTGTGTGTGTATGTAAGTGCTTGTGTGTGTGTGTGTGTGTGTGTGTGTGTGCGTGTGTGTGGGGGGGGGGGTATGTGTAGGTGCTTGTTTTCTGTGTGTGTGAAGTTCTTCTGTCCATGCAGTGTGCGTGAGAGTCACTGCCCGGGGGAGCGTATGACCACCTTCCCCACCCATCATCATGTTGAACAGTCAAGGCAGCCACGGCCAATGCGCCTTCCACAGTCTGTCGATGCCCGTGTCACGCGATAGCTTTCGAAGAGGATGCAAAATTCGAAGCTGACAGGCCCACATGCAACGTCCTTGAGTGCTGTGGTGCTCCTCCCTCCCTCTCTGCGTCCCTCTCCCCCCTGCCTCCCTCTCAATACCAGCACCACAGCACGACGTCCAAGACGAGACAGGTCAGTCGAGCCACGCAGTGCGTTGTGTTGAAGGGGGGGCGAGTTTAGTGGATTATCGGCCCGTAATGCTTCATGAGCTCACCGCATGCAAAAATAAGTTATAGTGCATGAGCTCACCGCATTCAAAAATCTACCAAGCACTGCAATGGAGAGTCAGCAACGAGTAAATCCGCTGCAACAACAAGGTTGAAAGTCTCGCCGAAACCCTAGCCCTAACCCTAAACCCGCCGTCGATTCTCGGAAGTGCAGGGATTACGGCGACGACGGGGGAAAAGAAAAGCTGAGCTTTGGACGAGTAATTTGTTTACAGGGCTGTGGGCGTCGCTGCAGCTGCGCCTAGGATGAGGAGGATGCGGGCTTGGTAAGGAAGTGAAGGGCGTAGGGCGCGGCGCGCACGGCGAGCAGCCATCCGCCGAGCAACAGTAGGTGCGACTTCAGCTGCGCCATCGCCTCGCCCTGGTCGGGCTTCTTTGGGGCCTGCATCGCCGGAGAGTTACGTCGCCTTAGGGAGGTGCTTCTTTGGTGCTGGTAGCAACGCAGGGAGCGGTTGGAGGTTATAGTCGATAGTCGTTAGTCGTGGCTGGCCGTTGTCCGGATCCGCGGTGTGGGCGAAGCGCGGGCGGCGGCGGACATTTTTTTAGCGGAAATATGCGTTTTAAAGACAGGAATCACAACGAGGAGATTACGACATCGAAGCATATACTGATTCATTTAAGCAACACCAGCACCGACTATGAATTCGATATGTTGATTACAACCGAAATAAAACATGTGAAAGGTAACATGCACGCATCATGTATGGACGACCACCACATTCAGCATGCGCTATTGATACAAAACTAAGGAGTTATGGATTGATGGCTTTATTACTCGGCTTGGGTTGTAAGCAGAGAAAGTTGCGGCGAGTGAATATGGGGAAAAACGAAGGATTGGAGGAGGGGCAATATATAGGTACAACATGGTCCATAAATAAAACTAGACAACGACGGCCTAGATGCAATAATACTACGCATAAATATAATATGCATGTCATGGATGGACCCGTAAGAAAACGCACCTTCGGACTTGAGGAACTCCGCGTATTGCCGTCAGAGGACCATGGGTGTTCCATGGCGGATGCTCCTTTTACTTTCGGCGCCTCACTCCGGAACGTGAAACATGATGGATTAACTCTTACGCCGTTTGTTAATGGCTATTTCAAAGCTATTGTGCCAAAGTACGAAACGTTATATTGTGGCTTAATGGCAAGGTTTTTGGCCGTCGACAGATTTCCCCCCCATCGTGACACTTCGTTACCGAAGGAGCTTTTCATCGTGCCTCGTTTTACAACCGTCGACCTTGGCCCGGTCTTGATGGAAATTCGAGGTTACACTTATCAGTTGTGTGGTGCCGCGCCGACGGACTTACGCATACAAGTTCCATCTCCAATAATTACCTTCGATGGATTGAGTAGACCTTTCACAAAGACGCATCTTAAAGCGGCAATCCAATATCGACTACATATTGGTAGAGACGCTCGACAACTTGAGAATTAGCTAGAGACTACTCAGCCACAGCTTTTTCAATGCTAGGCATTAATCCGGACTCGCACAAAACGTCATGTGGGTTTCGCCTCAGTTGTCTTGACCTTTGAACATCACGTGGCTCAACCGCAAGGCGCATTGTTCACAACAAGATACTTTCGATGTTTGGTCTCACAGATTCGTAAGACGTCTTCGCCCCCCAACATTCGAGACGACGCGGTTAACTCTTTGGTCGGCATGCTCAAAGTCTCAAGGTTCGATGAGCTACGCAGTGTACATCCCATAGTTCAACGACTTCCTTCGGAGGTCACGATAGCCCAGTACGGATGATTTTCAGCGTGTTCGATAAATCGGTGATCCCAATTTTCAAATTCAGACACATGACAAGTTACACCGATAAGGGTTACAACATGCCGCTAGTGGAGCTGCAAAACTTCTTGAATGACCTCGTCACCGATTCGCCTCATCTAGGCCGTCATGCCGTTCAAGGACTGAACCTACCCTAGATGACAACCATGGGCAAACAAAGTTTACTACGAGTCAACAATTTGTCCTTTAATTGCATTCTAATGCAAATGCTATGAAATGAAATGGAATTGTTTACGACAATCGCCGAGTTAACGGTTGTTGTTTTCGGGCGCCCCGTTTGATCAAGCCTCCTAGAGTACCGTTTTGATCTCATGATATACGCCATGAAACCACTAATCCTTACCTCTCCAATGGCAGTAGCAATACAGTCAAATTCATGCTAGTAGACAACAATGTACACAAGTATGAAAAATAATGCATCGCTATTCTCCACGATACACGAATCGTTCCGCATGTTGCGAGGGCGTTGGCCAGCTAAGTTGAGCACCTGGCGGTCGTCGCGACGGGCCTCCTTGCCTTCTGCTCTTATGTGATTCTTGTCGTGCAGAAGCTGTTTTTTTTTTTTTTTTTGGGGGGGGGGGGGGGGGGGGGGGGAGGTAAGGCAGGCGAAAAACCCCCTCGCACAGATCGTCGACGGTCCCGGCCCGATCCACGCGCCCCCCCCCCCCGTCCGAGTTATCGTTGCTCCTCCCGTCGCAACTCGCCTCCTACCCTAGACGTCTCTACTCCTCCGAACGTTGGGGAGAAAGGAAGTCCATAGTTGCAAAATATGCATGGCTGGCGCTCTTGCCTCCGCCCCAGCCCGACACTGTTTCTCATGTCCCATGTCCGTCTCCGTATGTTTCCGATATCCATATGATCTTGCGAAATCCGCCCGTACCCTCCCCAAGTGGTTTGCGTTGTCAAGGGACCGCCTCTATAAGTAGAGTGCCGTTGCGATAACCCTACGCACTCTGCCTTTATTAACTTGTCGATAACTGGGTACCGAGTGAGGGAGGGGTTGGTCGAACTCGTTGATCATGTCGTCGCTCCACAAAATATATCGGGTGTGGAAACCTTTATTAAAAAACTCTCCGTACCGGGTTTTTTCTCGCGGCGGTAGATCATGTGGACCTCCGCCGCTAGACCGTGTATATCCTCCGGCTGCGACCCTCTTCCGTCCTACGTAGCATCGAGCCTCGCCCTCAAGGGAGACTCGAGATTCACATGGCTAGACGACAGCTAGCGAACACCTTGCCTTGGCATTGCTCCCCGGCTTTCCGCCGCCAACTCCAACACCCGTGTCCCGCCGCTAATCCGTCCGTATCCCCTTTCGCCAAAAAAATATTTCGGATACGCCGACCCGGGCCCCTTGTCGGGAGAGTATCTGCGAGTATTTAATCGCGAAAAAAACATATAGGATTGGCCGAGCGGGAGATCCTAGTGTAGGGGTAAGGATATTCTGATTCCCAAAACCCTCCGTACATGGCTTCCCGACAAGTATTGATCACGCGGATCGCAGATGCATGTACCTCATTTCGCCCCTACCGTGCCAAGTATGGCACGGCTGTAGGGTTACCATCGCCCACCGCGTGGAGTTAGAAGTAGGTGCCGACATGCATGTAATCGCACCCCCCTCCGGGGCCGCCGCCGCTGCGCCGCCGGCGGGCGCCGGTAACGTTAAACAATCATACATTTTCAATCTTTCCATATACACTCCCACCTGCAACAACATTTGATTTTTGTTAGGAGTTTGCAAGGAGGCAAACTCCCACACACACGTCATTTTCGTATTGTACACAATCACGCTTTCCGGACATATAGGTGAATAGCTCGCGCCGTGATAAAACGACAAATGCCTTTAATTGCTTGATGGCCGGAATCGCAAATGAATTGGCGCGCTTAGTTGGTATTGAAAAGGAACGTAGCTTGCCAAAATCACATCTAATCACTTTCCACCATAAGCGGCGCGCGACGTTGAACAACTTGAGCCACGTATATGGACGCTTTTAATTAAAGGAAAAGGGTATAAATGCGGCGCATACACGCAAGTAAGGGTGCCTAAGGTTTTGAAGCGCTTGCGAGTCTTATTAGGAAAAACAATGGTCAATATTGATATTCAACGCATTTTTGCCGGCTATGATGGGCATGACGGTAGCGAAGCTCTCTTCCCCGGAGCCTATGCGCGCTACCTCTCCTCATCTAAGCACCTAACGTAATGGCTTCTCGTACACGAAAACCACATGACAAGTCTAGCGTCAAGATATATGACACGACATCGCTGACCGGCAAGCAACTTCTCATAATTGACAATTAATACATTAAACACGGCATGCCTCTAGGCCATATTAAAATCGACGGTCTATTCATCAACTCCGGGGCAATACCTAAAATTCGTAGGAATGATAAACAGTTAAATGAAAATGGGGTCAATTTTTACTAGGCATAATAGTAGCTTGTGCGATGATGGCAAAAAATTAGCCTTCACATCATGACGAGCCGAGAGTATGGCGCTAATGTTCATGTTGTATGATATAGACGGGCTATTGGTTTGTAAGTGCATGAGGACGAAAGTGGCACATAAGCCACTGTGAAGTTTGTTTGAAGAACTTACTCGATAAATAGCTCTATGACCGAACTAAAAAATTGCTTAAATTGCCATGACGGTGCATGCATTCATAAATGGCGTGTATAAATGTCAAAGACCAGCACGCAACTTCTTCATGTACACACACGTGTATATATATCGCCAGTGCTATATCGCTCTACATCCAAATGAATACCCGTGCCCAATAACTGCAGCCGGAAACTTGAAATTGAATTGAATGGCACTGCAATTGAGATTTGGCGACCATGGCATTTATTGCATTCTTATGAGACTGGCTTGAGAAGTGAATGTCGAAGGATTATTTCTTATTTATTTTATAATTATCTATTTTTTGCGCCCCTGGGATATGGGACTGGCATGTTAACCCACACCGGCACCCTCAAGATGCGGCGTTTTGCAAGCACGACTGAGAGTAAACCGCAGTTGTTGTAAGGATTGTAAGGATCCTTGTTGTAAGGAATGTAAGGATTGTAAGGATCCTTATTTAAAAGAATTCTTAGAAGAAAAAGGAGTGGAGGCCACCAGTTGTTGTATTCAGGGAAAAGCGCACGACAGCACTCGACGAATTACGCTGGATGACTTCGGAAACTGTATTTTCACTGACAGCCATCGCTGTGACTTTCACGTTCGTATAGATAGTAGTGTTTCTTGTAATTTATACGTAGCATCGCTGTGACTTCGCAAATTGCGTCAACATTATCATAATTCTGTCTCGAAATTACGACTGGTCAATTGATGAATATATTTGATGAGGTGACGAGCCGGATGCTCATCGGTCGGTCGACATGCTTTCATGACATACGGGATGAAAGGCCAGGCCCCAGGGCGTGTCTCCCCACCCCATGTCCCGACCAACACAAAGCGGCTGTTTGGGCCACACACATATGTGCATGACAAACAAATCGTCGGGCGGCATTGCCACAACTCGACCTGCGTACTGCTGCAGTATACCCGGTACGGGTACCCTGTCACTGCTGTGACATATGTATTGTTTAAGTTCTAGTACAATTTTATGATATCTGGTAAGGTACGTTCCGTACCAGGTACCTGTACGGAGGCTGCTGGATTGGATCCGAATATATTCGTTCCGGCGCGCGCGCGGAGTGGGCCAGAATGCCGGATTACATTTCTTTCTGTGTCGCTGACGTACTGTATGACCGCCTTCAGCGCTGCTGGGGCCGCCACGCAGTAGTCTCAGTCTCTCCAGCAGTTGCACCCCGCCAAACTCACTCGGCAGTCAGGTGGGCCCGGGTTCTGCCATACTCCCCGCTGTCTTCTGTCTCGCGCAGGTGCGATATCTCACCGCTAGCACGGCTTCCCTGAGCAATAGTTCTTTCTCGACGGAGCGCCTGCCGCCGTGCTCGGCTACGGTCGTACGCTGCTGGCCGGTGACGCGCCAACACTCAATATTTACATATAAAGGTTTTTTGAATCTCGGCGTAATGTTTAGGCATATTGCTCGAGGCGCCAATCCATTGCCCGTCTGCTCGTCACGCTTGGCCATGCGCCGTTAGTTTCGTATGGCTACGCTGAACCTATCTTAGTGTCAGTCCAGGTGCTCGTGTTCCTGTCTTGCCGGGAGCTGACCGTGAGCGGGGCTTGTCACTCGTCTCGTCGCCAACTTCATCAAGCGATCTCGATCTATACCCCACAGCGATTTATTTGTGAGAACTACCATCCCGCTTATCCTTACCTCACTCTCGTGTTATTATATCTTAGTATATCGAGGGACACTACACGTCTATCCCGCTTCGACTTTGGTGGCGAGCCTACGCGTGTTCGCCTTGAGCGTCGAACCTATACAGCAATCGCGCGCCAGCTGTCATCATGGCTGCTTGCCTAGCCAAGTTTAGGGTTTCACCTACAGAGCCGTCGTAGGGAGCCTCCCGTGTCTCGCCACCCTCCAACCCCCGCGTACTTTCGGCACCTTTATCTACCCCATCCTTATGAAATACGCCAGCGCCAGCGCCTCACCAGCACCCGCCCAGCTCAGCTCTCGACTCGCCGACTAGCGCGCAGCTGTTCTTCTCCAGACCCTAAATAAACCCTACTATCTATTTGTCACCCTCCTCTACCTTTTATCATCGTGCCAGCTCACAAACCTGTTCTTTTCATCAACTTAACTTATCCTCTGACACCTTCTCCCCCTCCTCCCCCCTCTGATGCAGTCCATTCGGCTGCTCTCCATCAAAATGGCGGCCAAAACGAGTCACTTCCAGCAACTTTCCAAAACCTTCCGCGCCTTTCACTCAAACCCCGTCAACGTCGCGCTCCACCTGCTCTCCACCCCCCTGGGCCTCCTCTCTCTCCTCTGTGGCATCCATGTAGCCCACCCCGCGGGCCCCGTACTGGCGCCCGCGCTGACGGGCCTCTACGCCGTCTCCCTCATCTACACCCTCCCCCTCCGCCTGTGGGCCGTCAACACCGCGGCGCTGGCCGCCCTCGCCTACGCCGCCACCCTCCTCCCCCTCACCCTGCTCCAGGCCGCGCTGGTGGGAGCCGCGGCCTACGTGTCGCAGGACATCTCCCACATTCTCACTGGCGAGGCGACCTACCAGAGCTCCTACATCAAATCGCCCGGCGGAGTGCAGACACTGCTGATGCACACATTTTACCTGCTCCCGCTCTGCCTGGACGCCGCGTGCCACTCTAACTTCCTCTCCGTCTGGTTTGTGGCGCACAATGACGTGCTGGCCTGCAAGCTGGAGAGCCCAGAGGAGCAGGAGGCGATGGGTGCGCGCGTCCCCTCCCCTCCCCATATTTTGCGCTGTCCGGCTTGGTGGTCTGTGGAATGGCGTTAGGAAGGGAGGGCAGAGATAGGGGAGAAAGGGTGCGGCAAGGGTGTCAGACACTGGAGGGGAAGGGTATTTCATTGTTGGGGGAAGGCAAAACTGTTGGCATTAGGGAGGAAAGAGGGAAGGGGGGAGCATGGAATGGTGTAGCGGCCACCGAAAGGGAATGTATATGGGGTGGGTCGGCAGAGCTGGGAGGAAATGAGAGGGTAAGGAAATGCATTGGGATGAGTAACGAGGTAATCTGAAGGGAGAGGGAGGCTTGAACGGGGAGGGTGGGCGAGGAAGGAAAGGCTTTGGGGAAGTGACTTTGTCGGGGAGCGAACTGAAGGGTTTAAAGGCGGGTCAACTGGAATGAAAATATTTGACAATGAATGAATACCAGAAAAGAGAACGGATGGGGCTTATTTGACAGGAGTTGGGCGTAGGAAGGAAAAGGAAAGGGCGTTAGGTCCAGGATAGGGAGAAGAAAGTAAGACGGTTGGGTTGGTGAGGGACGGGTTGTTTGTGAGAGTGTCTGCGTCGAAGAGGGAATCGAGCGGTCTGTGATCTCCCTCCCAGACCATCAGGTTCATGATCAAAGGTGGTTATGAGCCTGATGGTCTGGGAGAGAAAGTGGGGCGAGAAGTTGACTGAAGGAGATCGAGCAGGGAGGAAAGCTGTTAGGGGGGCGTTGGGAGACGGGAAAGGGAATGGCTGAGGTGGCATGTGAAAGGGGAGGCGTGTGACGAGAGCTTAGAGAAGAATGGGCGTGTGGAGGGGGTGGGGGTGAAATGAGACCCGGGTGTGAGGCTGTGCATGAGGAAGGATAACTGGACGAAGGAAATGAAAATAATGGGAGAGAATAGAAAATAGTTTGTGGAAGTGTAAAGAGTGGAGTGGGACGAGGGGGGCGGCGTTGGGGGAGACGGCGGATGAGAGGGAAAGTGAATGAGTGGGAAGGGCTCAATGTAGTGTTAAGGTGTCTTTGCTTGCTCTGTGTGTTGACTTACCGTTTGACTGTCGCCGTGGGTGACATGCGCACGGTTTTTCCGACCTTATTGCGTCAGGAACGAGTTGTTACATTTTTTTGCATTAATTCTTCTATTTATGAATGGGTACATGACCACACCCACCTCCCCTCCGCTCCTGTGCTCCTCAGGCTCCCTCACCAAGTGGGTCGTCTCCCAGTCGCCCTCCACCGAGCACACCACCCACTGGTGGTACACCACCCTGCCCGAGGCCGCCCACACCGCGTTCAAGACGGTGGTGGAGTCGACTGCGATCCGCGAAATGTTTGCCGCCCGCTTCCCCACCTGCGCCTACACCGTCGCGCCCATCCCTGAGATGAATGAGATCTACGTCGCCTCCGACAAGCACTCCCTCAACAGCGACACCGTCTTTTACATGGAGCACGTGGACGGGCCGTGGGTGCTGTACCCGCTGTGCCACGTCTACCGCTGCATGTGCAGCATGAATGAGAACAAGCAGATCCTGACGGAGTTTGGACAGGTGAGGGCAGGGGAAGGGAAAGGCGGGATGGGGTTAAAAGTGTGTGTGTGTGTGTGTGTGTATGGGTGGGTGTGTGTGTATGCGTGTGCCTGTGTTTATTTAGGAGTGTGCTTGTGTGTTTATTTAGGAGTGTGTATGTGTGTGCATTTTTGTGTGTCTGGGTGTGTTTGTTGACGTAAATGTGTGTTTGTGTATGCCTGGTTTTATTTATGAGTGTGTGTGTGTGTGTGTGTGTGTGTGTGTGTGGTGTGTGTATGTGTTCATGTATGTGTGTACATGTGTATGCCTGACCTTAGTTTGTAGAGTGTGTGTGTGTGTGTGTGTGTGTGTGTGTGTTTGTGATTTTGTTGTAGTTTCGACGGCATGCAAGGCGAGTAGTGATGAGTTACGGGCATCGCGTTTGGGTGCAGGGTATTTTTGGAGGAATCAGGGTTGTTTCGGGTTTAGTTCTGTGCTTTATTCAACCTTCAGTGACCGCTTGCTGGGGTTGACATGACCCTAACTAGTGTGTACAGACAATGTAGGAAGCGGCCTGACTGTCTAGCACCCTTCCCATCTCCTGGCGAGCGCAGTTTGGACGGGGCGTTCAGTAGAACATGTGCGCGCGTGTGTGTGAGGAGGTTATCTGGAATAGCTATTGACAATGGTTTTTTCTAGCAATTTCTACCTCGCGACTCCCGGAGTCCATATCATATCCCCTTAAAACAATAAAAGTCCAAACAGAAAACTTAGCGAAACATATGGAAATTTTCATTCAAGGACGGTTTTAATACTTGCAAATTATTGTGCAGGGATGTAGTTTGTGTCTTGGGTTCCCCCCTGTCGTTGGTTTAGGGTTGGAGGTGAAGATGTGTATTAGTTAAGAGGTGCATGAGAGGTGACCGCGCTGTCCCCCCCCCCCCCCCTTCGGCTGTAGGTGCCCTCCAAGGCGCTACTGTCCAACGGGACTGTGGCCGGGCTGGACTTCAACCGCGAGGTTCACAACATCGCCAACCACCCCACCGACCACAACGGCGGCCACCGCATCACGCTGAAGAACCACTACATCGTGTACCCCACCATCCTCAAGCCCTACGGACTGCTGCTCGCCCGCCTCACCGTCCTGTGAGTGCCCCCGCCCCGTTGATTCTTCTGTTGGGCCAACCATTTAAGTATTTGTGTCATTATTTACGAGGATGATTTTGCACTCGCGTGCATTTTTCTTTCACCTGATTGAGTGGACCCCGGGACTCGGGTGCTTCATTTGATGTCAATGTAGCAAGCAGCGTTATTCTAGTTAGGCGATAGTCCAGCTCTGTGTCTCTCGGTGCTTGGTGATTTAACCCATGCTGTTCAGTTAATGAATACTGCGTGGTGTCGATGTTGTAATTGTTTGGTCGGTATTATCTGAATAATGAATTATAAATAACAGCTATATTCTGATAAATATTGTACTGGTAATGGCATATTTCGTGTAAAATGATATAAATTGGTTCTGCAATTCCGAATTCAATTTATTTTGGTGGATCAATAACAATATTTTTGATTCCTTCTTCACAGAAAAAATGGAAAATGTACGTTTTGTGTTATTTGCGTTTGGTGTTTGTGATGAAGAGGAATGTAATTGACTGATCTCAACGCTCAACTGATTTTTTCACGGGCGGACTTTGATGGGCACAGAAACTGCTGTGTGAGTGAATGCACTTCTAGTACATTAATTCCTTATTGTATTTGCTTTGATCCTTACTAGTACCAAAAGATCCCCAAATAGCGTGTTCTTCTGTCATTGCAAACGTTGCGGCGATCGATATTTTTGCCACGTTCGTCGACTATCGCTCGACGGAGCTTTTTTGTCGATAGTCAATTATTTTTCCCTTCCGACATATCCATACATTCCAAGAGTCGAATGAAACGCTCTTTCGCTTCCAACGAAACCTTCGTGTGTCGATTTGGGACTGGTGCGTCGGACTGAGCCCCTCCCGCCGTCCGTTGCGCTCCCCTATCACCGCAGTTACAACTACGGCGCGCGCCGACTGTTCCTCAACACCATCAAGACGCAGACGGTGGTGTCCAAGATCGGCGCCTTTTTCGTTCTGGGCTGCACCAAAGGAATGTTTTTGGCGCAAAAGTACCTCGGCATCCCCAACCTGGTGTACCTCGCGGCCGTCGCCGCCCTCGACCGCCTCCTCCCCAACCGTCACGTCTTCCTCCTCGCCACCTCCTTCATCCACTACTGCATGTACATCGCGCATTACTACCGTCGCTACGGCCTCGCGCACGGCACCTTTGTGCGCAACGTCGTGTTTTTCAAGTGCGTCGCTGTCGCGCAGCTCGCCGCGATCTACGTCCGCAACTTCGAGTACGATCCCGTCAGCATCGCGATGCTCGTGATCGGCTACGGCCTCTCCTCCGCCGCCGCCGCGCGCATCGGCCTCGACCGCACCTACTTTGGCGCCGAGATGGGCATCTACAAACCGAAATGGATTTCGGGCTTCCCCTACTCCCTCGGCATCCCCCACCCCATGATCGTCGGCTCCGCCACCGGGCTGCTCGGCTTTTACAAGCTCGCCGGCCTCCGCGCGGCCTTCCCGTGGCTCGTACCCGTACACGTCGCGTTTTACACCGCGCACTGCCTGCAGGAGCACTTTGAAATCCACAGCCGTGTGTCGTGGGAGGAGGCGACCCGCGGGCTGCTGGTGCCTCCCTTCGAGGGCCGCGAGTAACTGTCGCATCGAAACCGGTCTTGACAGATCTGGCGCCGGGGTCGGCGCAGTCAAATGTCAGTCGTCGCTTTAAAACATCTGTCTTTTGGTGATGATTGAAAGGAGCGATGTAACCATTCTCGAAAGGTCGGAGGAGGTCGTCGTCGAGAGGAGTAGAGCCGTTTCTGGTATCTGTCGCTACGCTCTCCGTCTCTCTCATCGGCGAAACGTGTGGCCGCGCATCTTTCTACAAAGGGCCGCGGTGTAGTTGCTGCCCTGTTTGCGACTCGCCATTTCATCGACGTACATCGCCCCGTCTCCGACTCGACCTTGCACTGCATCATCCGAACCCGGTGCCCCCATGATCAGTGCCGTTTCTGAAGTTTTATTTTGCAATCAGTGTCACCTGACTCTCCAGTTTGTGACGGGATTGTGTAAGGTAGTCTGTCTCGCGAAATGAATGCAATATCACACTATTTATTTATCATATATGTATATTTTTTTTCACCCGTTGCGCTATGTCATTTATTACTTATTTTCAGATTCATTTTTAAAATTCCTTTGCGTCGCAATAGCCTAATTCTGATATCTATACATACATCGCATCATACGACTCGTGTTCATATATCCAAACACAAATTAGTGTTGGCTCTAAGAAATAATAGTATTTCATTCGCTTCCAAGATTTTATTGTAAACAGTAACTATGATTTGTAACATTGTCAGTTGCAGCACGGCTATATTTTGGAGCATTAATGCAGTGGGATTTTGATACTCGTCTTCATATCTCATCGCAACTGTCAGCTGCTCTTATCTGACCGTCACCCGTGCATTCTCTGCATCCCACGCTCTGCCCAGCCTCCAACCTCCACTTCAGTTCAGGTTGTTTTTGTTCTCGCAATAGATGAGACGCGGTGACGAGAAGTCACGTGACAATGGAAATAGGCAAAGAGTTTAAACACGCGGAGACAAGCACAACGCGCAACTAAAAAAACCGCTGCCAAGGAAGAACAACCCGTAACATTGCACAGCGAAACACCCATATTGACATTAGATATGAAAAATGTGTTTGACTGTCTTCGCAGATCACTCGTTGGCATTTGCAGCAGGGGTGCTCAGAAGGTGGCCACGCGGCCAAAAGAAAAAGGGGAAACAGGCGGCGATCTACAAACATCGTGTCTGTGGCAGATGTTGAGCTAGTCATACATGTGACAGTGAGCGAGATGCAACGTCCACATCGTGTGCCTCAAACATGGCCCTGACACGCTTAGGTATATATATGTCTTGTTTTATTCATCATGCACTATTGATTCCTATTTTAATCAGAAAACGATGAACCTTTTGCTTGGCGTGTAAAATACACATTAAGAATATATTCTCTGAGAACGGGACTTCTCACAGGACCCCCCCCAATGTGTACCCAAAACAGACAGCAATTTTGGACACTAAATGCCCGAAAACAAATTTAAAACTACCACCTCGATTGTTATTTACGATTTGACTCCGAAATAAAATAAATTATCAAGAGTGAAATCATAATAATGTTCACTATCACTTTGAATAATTAAGTAGGAAACATTGTGCAGTTTGGTAGGACTAGGCACTCAGGGTTCAGCACTGAGATTTGCAACCACGTATGTCCGATATATTACAAAATCTGTTCTGAGAAAGGGACTCCTCACACGACCCCCCCCCATTGTGTACCCAAAACAGACAGCAATTTGACACATTAAATGCCTGAAAACAAATTTCAAACTGACAGCTCGATTGTCATTTACGATTTGATTCCGAAATCAATTCAAGTATTAATATAACGAATTAATAATAACGTTCACTACCATTTTGAATATATTAGGTAGGAAACATTGTGCAGTTTGGTAGGAAAGTGCACTCAGGGTTGAGCACGGAAATTTGCAACCACGTATGTCCGATGCATTACACAGTCAGTGTCTCATGGAACAGAATCAAAATACGCAGCGCAATCGCGGCTGATACCCCACTATGCCCGCATCGACAGCGCGTGGCATGCATTGCGGTGCGCGGGGCGGGCCGGAGCGGCGCTACTCCTGCTCCTGCAGCAGCGAGATGGACATGATCTTGATGTCCTCGACCGGTTTGTCGTTTTTGTCCGTCTTGGCCTTCTCGATGGCCTGCACCACGTCCATCCCCTTCACCACGCGTCCAAACACGGTGTGCTTGTTGTCCAGCCACGGCGTCGGGACGGTGGTGAAGAAAAACTAAACGGCAACCGGGCGACACGCAGCACCCACGGCGGTCAGTAACGTAAGCCGCGCTCGTCAAGTACTTGGCAAATTACATTGTATGGAATAGCTATAAGTTAAAGATGTACATAGGATGCATCCCATTCATCCCATTCATGAATCACTTCTAAACAATTTGTTTGAAAGACTGAAGGATAGCTTCATTAACAGAACGCGAAGGACAGAGCTCAAGGATGCCACTGTAATCGATGCATAAAAGGACAGGTAAACATATATGAGGCAGTATGTTTTGATGGCACTGTGGTCTCGTTGAATTAATATTTACTTTAGTGTGTAACCCGAAACATAAAATCTTTTCGCAGC
This sequence comes from Tetraselmis chui, assembly GCA_026401115.1. Classification (NCBI taxonomy): domain Eukaryota; kingdom Viridiplantae; phylum Chlorophyta; class Chlorodendrophyceae; order Chlorodendrales; family Chlorodendraceae; genus Tetraselmis; species Tetraselmis chui. The sequence goes on along the minus strand of JAPMLY010001980.1, from coordinate 3,316 downwards.
ACTGGACTTGTGAATCGCGCGAGATTCAAATATGAGACTCATCCGTCAAATAATAAAACTTGTGCTTCGGACCTTTCCGAAAAGCGAGACGATAACCACACTGCGGATGATGCTGCTGCGGCCGGAACATATGCGAAAGCTGTCACGTGGGCTGTGTAGTTTCACATCGACAGAACATATTGTAACAAATCAAGGCTATGCCACGGGTACGCGGCACGTTCGTCGTCGTCTCTATACAGACTCGGCAAAGCCGCACTGTCGGAACGACGGGTCTGAATCGAGGCGATACATATTTCCGCAACATTCTTCCGCCTTACCTGCGACCCGTTTGTGTTCGGCCCCGCGTTGGCCATCGACAGCACGCCGGGACGGTCGTGACGCAACCTGCGGTCAAACTCGTCCTCGAATTCCTCGCCCCAGATGGACTGCCCGCCGGTGCCGTCGCCCAGCGGGTCGCCCGTCTGGATCATGAAGCCGCGGATGACGCGGTGGAAGATGAGGGACTCGTAGTAGCCGTTGCGCGCGTGCGTTGTGAAATTCTCCACCGTCTTTGGGCACTCGTCGGGGTAGAGCTTCACGCGGATATCGCCCTGCGGGCAGCGGAGTGGCAGCGAATTGTGTTAAGGCGGTGCCGGTACAGCTGTGAGGATACAAATATTGTAATCCACTACCTACAGTTAAGCATTTGATAACATCAAGCAGTTACGGGTATATCGCGCTCTTCCCGACCCGCGAGCCAAAAACGGGCTTTCGAAACTGGAAGGAAAAAAATAGAAAACTCGAGACCGCATTCATTTAACATTTCATGTACATTCCGTATCGATATAGTATAACACACTATGGTGGTTAAGGACTAAACAACACAGTAAATGCAAAGGGCTAAATGAGCTTCTTATCATCGATATTGGCGACTGTGCGAGTGTGTCTGTGCGGGTAGAATAGGCATTCCAAACATATCATTATGTAGTTCAGCGTTCAAATTCGAATATAACAGATCAAACAAAAAAATGATTTTATGAAGTCAAACATTGACATCGATTTCAAAATCAACTGCACAAGCAAAGACAGAGATATTTCCTCGAATAACAACGACGGAAAGGGCGCACGCAAGAGCTGATATATTGAAAGCCGAGGCAGTGCGAGATGAATTCGTAGTATGCAAAGCCCAAAACGTGCGCGCACCTTATTTGTGTGCATGACGGCCGCACGCGGCAGAGAGGCAGCCGCCGTTGGCGCGACATCCGAGTCCAGCAGCTCGTCCTCCTTCGGCTTCTCGTTGAACACGTCGCGCCCCGTCTGAGCGCGCCGAAAACGAATCCTTAGTTATTTTCAAAAAATCACGACGTTCGTCTATCGAAAATTTCCTCATCACCGTTAATTGCGCAAACGATGGAACTGAATTGCTTCACTAAACTGACCCGTCAAGATCATCCATTTTGAGCGAAGAGCGTCGGACGTGCTCATTCGTAACATATACGACCGGGTGTCGCACAGCGGAATTGTGATATTTGATGAAAGTTGAAATAAAACAACAATCGCCGCAAATATTTTCGTTGCGGCTGCTGCCAGCACCGCTTACATATGAACTGTCGGAAACAGTTTGCAGCATATCACGATAAAAGATGGCCATCTTGATTGACACATCAATAATCATATTATCCACCTAGCACCCCGGAGCAGAGTCGGCGGTAGGTCGCTACAGTCGTTACCGCCTCGACAACCAAACTCGAAGGAACAGACGATCGAAAAAATAAAAATTTTACAAGAAGCGGCGTTTCGATCGATCGACTGACAGATTGCTCGGACCTCCGGTTAACAACGAAAGACAGAAAAGCACCGACGACATATTCCGCAAACGTGGGCAAGTGCCTCAGTGGAGGGAGACACTGGTGGGCGCAGCTCGAGTCTCGAGTGAGCGGAGCGAATGAGCGACGAGATAATATGAAAGACTTAATAGCGTGTCATACTATAATAACATGATTAGCAAGACGAGAGGGTTCGAAGCAGAGCAGCGAGGTCGACATCCGCCGGGCCCCCACCGCCGCATCCTCCACATCGTCGGGCAGCCGTTTGCTGAAGAAATACACGCGGTGCCTCTTGTAGGCGGCGCAAGCGAGGGTGGGGTCGCGCTCGGCGACTTTGGTGTCCATGTTTTCCTTCCTCGTCTTTTTGGGAATACCCTGCGCGAGTCGTCGAATCGGGTCGGGGCAAAGTGTCAGGCGAGAGAGAAAAATCAAGCTTAGCAAGAGACAAGGATGTGTTCAATTGCACCAACATACATCCAGGCAGCGCGTAGCGAAAAATCCTTCAAAAAATTATTCGTCTATTAACAAGATTTATTTTCAGGTCAATGGAAAGCTACTCATCGCAATTGAAGGGATATTTTGATATAAGGGAGTTTGTGATGCCCTCACTCCCCTCTCCACATTTGAACTCTCCACAAAAGTACCACATGGCAAATCTCGGCATTTGAATTGAAATGTGACACCTGACCTAAGACAATCTGGCCACAAAAACCTGCAAACCCTATGAACATAATGTGAACGAATACCGCAAAATGCTGATCTGAAAAACATACCCAGCGACGCACACGCCTGTCGCGGTGCAAACTGTCTGCATTCCACATCACTGCCGACAGTAAATCATTGGCATCGAGCGTCACAGAAGATTTGAAACGCTCATACATAATAGTACCACATAGTTTCGATGGAAGAGATGAAACGAGGTGTGAGGCGGAGGGGCAGGGACTGTTGCGTTGATTGTGCCACACATAAAACTATCACGGTTGTCGTGACGATTGCACAGAGGATGGAGTTGATGACCTGTTCGGAGGATACCTCGAGCCGATTGATATATCCGTCAGCAAAGATAAGAATGATGTGCAAATGACCCGCAGTTCAAATATTGAAGACATATAGACAGAGCAAAATATACGCACACACACGAAACATGGTCAATTTAATCCCAGAAATTTAACGATCCCATCATTAACGATGAGGATGAAGGGGGGCGGCATCAACAGCACGGCCACACCACTGTTGGGGGCCTTTCCACCCATGTGCGCAATGAACAACAAACCGAGCGTCGAAAATGTTTTGGAAAGCCTATCTACCACATATAATTTTCACGTAGTAGCAACACGGAACAGTTAAGTAGCAACTCTCATTTATGCCATTGGCTCAACGAGGTAAAAGCAACCACTGTCGATATGAAACCAAAAACAGTGACAATCCAGGGTTTAAGGGGGAGGTTTAGGGTTTGTTTGACCTGGTAGAGTGCGATGCGGAGGAAGCGCTCCGTGTTCTCCACCTTCCCG